>BGPR01000013.1:1668103-1678298 GCA_013235015.1 Araneus ventricosus
ATGTATTAATACTGATAAATACTTTTTGGCAATCAAAATAATATCCTTTTCTGATGCAGAAAATAGCTCTTTACTCTCAATCAGGCCGCAAAACGCATTAATTGCTGGTAATTGTGCTAAAGCACGGTTGTTAATACATTTTCAAAAAAATTTTAACGTATTTTACATAATTAGAATGCAATGCATCACTGGGTTTACCGGGTGAAAGCATCAGCAAAACAAGCGAATATAGTTAAACCGTTCAACATTTATCATGCTGAATGAAATTTCAAAAAAGAATGCATCTTTTTCCTTTTTCATTTCATCTAGCAAGGCCAATAAATTACAGTAGGAAATTGGATAGCAAAGAGAAACAGCCGCTGTCAAGGCAAATTAATGAAACCAAGATACGAATGTACTTCAGCAAAAGGAAAATACGTTGTTTCCTTCATAGTGGAGTTTTAGTAGTCTCGTTCAGAGCACGCTTCACACAATACGAAATAAACTTATCGATAAAAATGGAACTTGGGTCATTTAATAAGTTGGATTTCCTTGGAAACAAAAATTCCAAGTTCACTTGTGTTTACGTGAAGTGGATTCACTTTTAAATATGAGAATATATGTTCATGTCTAAATCAATTATTATATCATAGCATTTAAAAGTAAAAATTTGATGAATATATATATTGTAGACCAACTTTGATTCCCATATTTTAGAACTACGACATCGGCAGAAATTTTTTTTAAAAAGGAACAATACAATAATGAATACAAGGAAGCAACATCAGTTTTGCAAGCTAGCATTTTATGATAACCTTTATATAATAAAGTGAAATCAATTTTTTACTAGACAGACTGAGACATTTGCTCTCAATTTGTTAACGTTTGGCTTTATTGTGGTTATGGTAAAATAAAATAATATTTAAAAGCATGAGTTCCCGATAATTCCTTTCTCTTCACTCCCAAAGCCATGTGTTTATCAAAATTATGCAATTTCTTATATTATTGTCCAGTAATTGAAATAAAACTAAATTTCTTCAACCTTGTATTAGTCAAAACTAATCTGGAAATTCAAATCATGACGATTTTTTAAATGGATCTTTCTTTTCTATATAAATTCAACAATGAGAAACACAATTGAATGAACAAATAAAATATTGAAAACGGTAATAAAAAGGCATGTGTTTAATTGGACTAAACCTTCGAATTAAGACTTGATTCTGTGTCAAAAGAGAAAAATGTGCGTGCGTACATGTGATACAGTATTCAAGATACATATTGAAATCGGTTAGAAAAAAAAGTTTATGGTTCTGTGTATTATATAATACCAGAAAGATAATGTCAATTCAAACGACATCAATTCGCACAACGTTTAAGATTTATGTTTTTATAGCATCAGCAACAAAATGAAAATGACAATTCACAAAAAGAATTCCTTAGTGCCACAATGGTTACGAGAAATTGCACAGTATTTCGGAATGGATACAACTGAAAGACCCGAAATAATAAATTCTAAGAAATGTACGCGCAAGAAAAATGGTATTACAAAACACAAATAACTTTTCCGCTACATTTTTTGATAACACTAAGAGGCCTACAGAAAATGCAGCGTATTTCAGCTTTTGCTATAAAATGGGAAGCATTCAATAACATTTTTTTCAACATCATCTTATAATAGTAATGCACGGGCAAGCAAATAAGGAAAAATGGTTAACGGGTTGGTTTTTGAGTTGATCTTTTCGTTTTCACCACAAGAAACTAAAAACTAGGTTTTTCGAATTCCATTGTCGGTCGCTGGTGCCTGACGCAAATATAAATGGGAAACGTATTGTTGTTCGGTGCTGACGACCTGGCAGAATGTTTTGTGAACAATTCCGAATTATAAAAAGAAATATGTAAAATATATGACAGGTAATATCCATCATATATTTCTTCTGTCATATCTGTAAATACTGAATGTATATCGATCATATCTGTAAATAGCGAAAGAACTAATGTGAATATAACTTGGTGTAACCAAAACAAAATAAAAATTGTAATAAATAACGACAGGCAGAGAGTGTATATCACTTTTTACCATCTGCCCAATTGTTCAGCAACGGATTCCGAAACAACCACTTTTGGGCGATTTTACATAGGAAAGGGGTGTCACATGAGAGCATTTCCGGAGTTCTTTGTTAGATCACGCTCAGTAAAATGTAAACATCACCCTCCCATTCTTCACTTCCCCCTATTTTGATGAAAATAACTTCACCCGGCTCATGCGCAAAGGGTTTCCGAATATGTTGCTAAACAATATCTGTTGCCTTCTGTCTGCACAAATTCTAGCGAAAAATTTCAGAATATTTTATTTATTTTAATTTTTTCCCCTTTTTTTCTTTATATTTTTTTATTTTTCATTTTATAATCGTTTAATTCCAATTACACTAAATCGTTCAAAATGTTCATTCTGGTCCATTAACTCAATACCATTTTCAAATATTATCTGAAAAAAGAATAGTAGTGTTCCTGTTTGCTTACATGATATAAAAAACCGTTTCAGACATTTGTTCCCCTCCTAAACTCAAACAATAAAAATAAAATAAGTTTTTCTGCCACCTTTTTCTAACTAAAACAATTTCATAGTTCTAATGGTATGAAATAGTAAAATCGACTTGACAAAAATTAGTCAATTCACCTATGCAATAAAGATTACTTATGTGTTTTACTCTCTTTTAAACGAATATAGTTCCAGTTATCAAAATGTTTCAAACTAAAAAGAGATAGTGATCTAACATTAATAGGATAATAAATTCTAAAAAGTATATTAAATTCATTCACGAAGCATAAATAAATAATGAATTTATGTGAAAGAGATGACATAAAAGTGGTAACATCACGCAAGAAAGTGTCACTGATAAGGCATGGAAAGAAAATTAAGATTAACTCGAAAGAGAATTTAGCCTATTAATCAGTCATTCAATAAAAATTGTTCGGAAATTATTATTCGCAAATAGTTCTATTTGTATTCTGTGCAGCATGCGTCCAGGAACATAATCAAGCAGAAATCCCTATTAGTAGCATTTCAATTGCAAGATTTTCTACGAATTGATATCATGCTATTAATGATCCTTGAAATTATCTGCGACATTAATTTAGAACAGCGCCTACTTCAGTTCCATTTTCCTTTTTTTTCTAATTGTCAAGAGACTACGCATTATTCTTCATGACTTTCTCCCATTTTCAGGATTCTGAATAAAAATAAATTATCTGTTCAGTTGAAAGTGTTCTGACTAACAAAAGTTTCTGTTTTAAAATCAATTATTTATTTATAGATGGAGAATTAAATTTCGTACTTTCTGCAAAAAGCAGATGTTTTATTTTCACCCAGTTCAAATTAAACTTCATTTTGAAGTTTATCAAGAAGAATCGAATGGTTGTTCAGTACCGTTCTTTGTTATGTATCTCTTCAAGATAGGAAATATGTATACAGATCTTCAAAAGAATTCATTAATAATAATTAACGGCTGTCCTAGAAATATTTCTGTATTTTTTATTCAATTTTCCTATAAAAAGGCAAAAAAAAGGGTAATTTTTTTTAAGGATGACAATTCAACTGAATGACCGATTATTGAAAAATTGTTGTTAAAACAGAAACAATCCTCGATGTTCAAATCTAAATGTATAACTATAATTAACAAAGATCAGTACAAATTATTGGCATACTTTATTGATATATTCATAAGTTATCACGCTTAGAATGGATTGAATCCAGCAGAAGCTTCTCCTCAATGAGCTGTCTATCATCAACTCCTGTAAGCATATTAGATAAGTATCGCTGAAATATAATTGTTCTTGCATTTGATAGAACAGCTGCTGTTGAAAATTTACGTAAATGTGAATTTTCATATGTTAAATATGTAAATAAACATGAAATAAAAAATAATAACATCTTTTAAGCATTTTAAAAAACAGCATATCAAACTTATATTTCATTTATTCTTGAAATCTCTTTAAAATTATTAAGGACATCGCAAAGAATTACACAATCGACAAAGTTGCAAATAGTGCTTCTCAAATCGTCAATATGTAATCGTTTGTATGCCAATTCATGAAACATTTAATTAGAAACAGAAATCACGATTTTCTATTAAAATTCATGTTCAGGCTTTATTTATGTGGTAATCTCATATTAATAAATAAATACAAATCACATTTAAAAAATGCTTGGCAAAATGAAATTCACATTAGCATTGAAGTTATTTTATTTTTGGAATTTAAATCAAGAATATATATCATAGTTTAGTAGAAATAGTTTAATCGTTTTACATTTTAACGTTATTTCTTCCTCCTAAAAAGAAAGCTGATTGTTTGCATTCATTCTAGATGTTTAAACTCAACATTTTCAATATCTATTCCTCTTTCTTTTACATTTTAAATCTAATCTTCATAGGCAGCGTTTCTTAAGGCTCAAATTTATAAATTTTTCATTCGTCTTTTCTCCTTTATTTTAATATAATGAGCAAAACATTTTATGAATCAGTAGAATAGAAGAGAGGTTTTATAAAATCTAAGCAAAAAGTCATTGTAACATCAAAATTTCATGTTTTATTTTATTCTGCTAGGGGAAAGAATTATAAATAAGAACACCTTCAGAAAGGTTATCACCTCTTTCGGCGAAGATTTGGTCACCTTTTGCGGAAATAGCTTATCCACCCACAAAATACTTAATTATGTCATTGAAAAATATTCAAAAAATGAACAAAACCTTAAAACCATTCTTAGTTATAATCGTCATTTACGTCACATTTAAAATCCTATAATGGAAGGATGCCTTACATTCAATCTTTGCACCAATTCTCGAGGATCCTATTTATTTACAAGCATTTAAAGCATGACCTGGTTAAAATATATCGCTATGAAAAAATTCTTAAGAATCTGAAACAAACACTTTAACGAAAGATTCCGTCACATTGCACAATACTCAATTCAACAAATTCGTTTTATAAATCCAGCATCTAGTCTCCATCAAAATTTCAGGATTAATCTATTCTTTGCGGAAAGAGCCTTCTATTTTTGCAGTAATTGTCAAGAATCCTATCTATTTACAACCATTTAAAGCATGATCTGGTTAAAATGTATCATTATGAAAACATTCTTAAGAATCTGAAACAAATACCTTAACGAAAGATTCCGTCACATTGCGCAATACTCAATTCTACAAATTCGTTTTATAAATTCACCGTCTTGTCTCCGTTAAAATTTCAGGATTATTCTATTGTTTGCGTAAAGCGCCTTTAGGATCCCAGCAGGTTTGAAAACGAGCATTAACGATAGCTATATTTCCACGCAGATGTACCTATGGGGACAATATCAAGCGATGTGAAATGTACTTAGTTTAGAAATGTTCTGGCTAGCTTTTACACCACACAGAATCAAAAACAGAAATAATAAATGAAGGTAATTACTGTTATTAAGCTGAAGCACTTTTCCGCTGAATTGTTGGAGATGACCTCAGAAGATAGCATTCTCTACTGAATACTTGCCGATGTTTCTTTGCAGGAAGCAAAATTTAAAACCGTAGGAGGAACGGAATAATGACTTTATTCAGCATAAATAACAATAATTAAATTAAGAATTTTTTCTTTATTAACATCATTTTATTCCGTGAAAATAACGCGTCATTAGAAAAGAAACGTTTAATAAAGCCCTTGCAAGCTGTGAAGCTATAAAGAGAACTACCGTCGTTGTTTCACAGTGGCGCAAGTCAGGTATTTAAACACTGAGTTACGCTCATAGATGATATCGATCAGAATTCATACTCTTAAATTCAAGGACAAGCTGAAGAGACAATCGAAGAATGAAATTAAATGATTACCAGAATGATTTAATATATTTACATTGCAAAAAGAGATAGGTTATGCTGACTCTATTAGTTTGCTGGAAATATAAAGGGGGATTCAAAAGTCCTTTGACAAACTTCAAGCGTAGGTCAAGCATTCAGAAATACAATTACAATAAAACATAGGTGGCTCTTTGCCATTGAATAAAATAATAAAAAAAGGATACACCAAAGCAGTGTGCGACACAGGTTTAATGGAATACAAATTCCAATTGCACGACAGCACAGTTTCAGGAGCGGCAACACTGCAAGGGGTAGGAAGCATAGCAAATGCAATGGTAAGTAGGACGCAGTATCAACAGCAAATCTTCGGAAGTAACTGTTCAAAGGACATGCCGTCTGAAGAGATACACGCTTCACATGTTGTTACTTGTACAAATGTGTTGTTGTGCTATTGACAATTTCCATTAAATTAATATTCCATTAAATCTGTATTGCACACTTTATTTAGTGTATCCATTTTGTTGTTGTTTTGACTTAATTCACTGACAAAGAGCCCCACAAGCGACTGCACTTTGCGTTTGAGACCCAATGTTTTACTGTAAAAATGAATTGTTTCAGTATGCCTGACTCTTAAGGTATCCGACTGTGTTCGGATGCATTTTTTTTAATAATAACTTATATATATTTTTAATGTTATTTTTCAACTGCATATGTTTTAAAACTATGAAAATATTGTAAAATTATGCTTTGAAAATAATATTTTTTTTAAAAAACTGAGAAATTTGACTAAAAATGACTAAAATATTTGTCTTACGCTAACAGCCATAGACAAAATCATATTCTAAATATACATAAATCCTTGTAGGATAACATTTTTATGACAGTTATCTGTGTTATGCTCTAAAATCTTTCTTGTACTTTAAAATAGTTTTGAGATATAGCTGAACATAGTTACTAAACTGGTAATTTTTCATAAAAAATGCTTTTCGTTTATATTTAAACACTTAAAAATATTACTTGATTTTAAAATTGACCTCAGTTTTTAGAGGAAAACATCAAGCATATTACAGAAAACAATCTCGGAAAATTTCATATCAATACTTGAATAACGTTTCGATAAATCATTGTTACGGTCGACAGTTTTCCTCAAAAATATCATTTCTCAGAAAACGCATTTAAAATTTTTATGCAACTTAAAATAATGCTTACAGTTCTGTAATAAAACATCTGTAACTCCATTTGTAATTCACGTAGAGTAAAAAGTGAGACAGTTTTAGAAAGCTTATTAAACAGGCTATAAAATTAAGCCATAAAATGTTTTTTTGATAATTTCATCAAAAACGACGATTTTAAACGAGTCGGATACCTTAAATTTGTCTCAGGACTTTTGAATCATCCTGTACTTAGTATAACGTTAGGAACCTACCGGGGCCACCTCAAATATGGAGATGATAAAAGGGGTCTCGCTTTCCCTGGTGAGTACAACAATGGTGGTGTTGCTCGAATTCGCCGATGACGGGTCATACTTCTATAATAGTGGGGACGTATATGCCACTAATATTTGGGGATATGATGCGTTCGGCCACAGAGTCCGTTTTAACTGTCGTGGCTGCCTGTCATTCAGATAGACCGGAAGGTCAAGTACCAGAGGAGGGTGATTGTCTTGCATTAAGAGAACGTTTGATTTGTTTAACTAAAAATATGTAACAAAAATATCTTCTTGACACAATCTAAAAAATATGATTAACCGATTTTAAAATGATTTCACTGACTTACTGTATAATTACTATAATGAACATCATCATAATCTCATTTTGTGGTGGAAAAAGACCTTGAAAGATTAAAAATACCCCTACCAACAGTGGCGCAGTGAAAGGTGGAAAGAGAGGAAGGTATAGATGCCCGGACGCCATAAAGACATTCGTTTTACATTTTTACTTTCTCTTATACAAGGTATACAAAGAGAAAGTATTGTAATCGTCAAAAAATTCGAACTCGAGATTTTGACGAATCTCCACGTTTTAGACCTCCCTGAGTCCGAAAAACACAATTTTGGAATTATGTCTGTGTGTCTGTATGTCTGTGTGTGTGTCTGTGAACACGATAATTCGAAAACTATTAGAGATACAGGGATGAAATTTGGTATGTGAACTTGACACATAATTTGTAGGTTTCTACCAAATTTTGGACAAAATCCGTCCAAGGGAAGTCTATCTATATGTGTGCCGCGGTCATGTGAACACTATAACTCAAAAACTTGAATAGCTAGATGAATAAAATTTGGTACACAGTTTTATCATCATGAATGTAGGTCCGTATAACATTTTGGGCCAAATCCGTCAAAGGGTTGACTGTCTGTCGGTCTGTATAAGCGCATCTCCAATGCGTCCGAAATCTCCACACGCATGCGTATTGGAAGCAATCTTCTGTGCACGATATTTATTGACTCCTGCTTGGCGCTTGTTTTTCATCCGATTCTCCATGCGCATGCGTACTTGGTAGCAATCTGTGCACGCGGAAGGATTGTCCTTGAGCGAAGAAAGAGTAGAAATCGGTATGCATTTAATCGGAACGCATCTCTTCGAATTTGATTTTTTACCTAAATATTTTCTGATAATCGTTGGATCCTGGGTTACAATAGGTTCGAATTTTTTTATCCACGCGGGGGGAGGAGAAACAGCACCTTTTTACTTTCTCGTATACGAAGTATACAAAGAGAAAGTATTGTAATCGTCAAAAAATTCGAACTCGATATTTTGACGAATCTCCACGTTTTAGACCTCCCTGAGTCCGAAAAACACAATTTTGGAATTATGTCTGTCTGTGTGTGTGTCTGTGTGTGTGTCTGTGTGTGTGTCTGTATGTGTGTCTGTGTGTGTGTCTGTGAACACGATAACTCGAAAACTATTAAAGCTACGGGGATGAAATTTGGTATGTGGTCTTTAAACATAATTTGTAGGTTTCTATCAAATTTTGGACAAAATCCGTCAACTGGAAGTCTGTCTGTCTGTATGTTCGGGGTCATGCGAACGCTATAACTCAAAAACTTGAAAAGCCAGATGGATAAAATTTTATACACAGTTTTATCGTCATGAATGTAGGTCCGTATAAAATTTTGGGCCAAATCCGTCAAAGGGTTGACTGTCTGTCGGTCTGTATAATCGCATGCTTGTTCAGTTTTGAAACCAACTCCCTGCGCATGCCTACTAGTGTCAATGCCTGTGCAAGGAAGGGACGCTCCGAAACTTGGCAGTTTGCCAAAAACAAATTCTGGAGTGATTTTGTAAGAAAGCAAACATTTAGGGAGTCTCGCCAGGTCCTGTTGCGCAAAAGAATGCGCAGGGGTTTTGAATTTGTTTCGATCCTTCAAACCACGCGTGGTTCCAACTTTGGTTTACTTGCGACGGAAGTTTATTTGACGTCTTTTATTATTCTAGTTTTCTCTACATGTGTTAGGAGTATACGAGAAAGTTTAGGGGAGACCACTCCCGCTGGTTACTTTCTCGTATACGAAGTATACAAAGAGAAAGTATTGTAATCGTCAAAAAATTCGAACTCGCGATTTTGACGAATCTCCACGTTTTAGACCTCCCTGAGTCCGAAAAACACAATTTTGGAATTATGTCTGTCTGTCTGTCTGTCTGTCTGTCTGTCTGTCTGTTTATTGTACTTCGTTGATTTTACGTATTGCTGTGTCTGTATGTCTGTGTGCTGAACACGATAATTTCCGAAAACTATTACAGGGATGAAATTGGTATGTGAAACTTGACACATAATTTGTAGGTTTCTACCAAATTTTGGATCCGTCCAAGGGAAGTCTGTCTATTGTGTTGCCGCGGTCATGTGAACTATAACTCAAAACTTGAATAGCAGATGAATAAAATTTGACACAGTTTTATCATCATGAATGTAAGTCATTATAACATTTTGGCCAAATCCGTCAAAGGGTTGACTGTCTGTCGGTCTGTATAGCGCATCTCCAAGCGTCCACTATCTCACAAGACGTATTGACGAAGCAATCTTCTGTGCACGATATTTATTGACTCCTGCTTGCGCTTTTTTTTCATCCGATTCTCCATGCGCATGCACGTACTTGTATCGACATTTGCAGGAAGGATTAGTCCTTAGGAAAGAAAAAGAGTAGAAATCGGTATGCCATTTAATGGAACCATCTTCGAATTTGATTTTTTACAATATTTTCTGATAATCGTTGGATCTGGGTTACAATGAGGTTCAGATTTTTTTATCCCCGGGAGGAAACAGCACCTTTTCGAGAAGTATACGAGAAAGTTTAGGGGTAGCCTCCCGTAAAACATTAGATAAATAAGATAGGACTGTGTGTGAAACATTAATATAATCCAGGCCGTCATTGGCCTCACTGCATAACTGCTT
>BGPR01000013.1:1678323-1750070 GCA_013235015.1 Araneus ventricosus
AATTTTACAAATAACTCAAAACCTGAATGGAGCTACGGGATGAAATTTGTGGCGGTCAACATAATTTTGTAGGTTTATCAAAATTTTGGTTCAAAATAAATCAACAGAATCTGCTCAATCCTAACGTCCGCGGTCCTTGTGAACACTATAACTCAACAGATAACTAGAGGGATAAAATTGTTTGGTTTTATCGTCATGAATCATGAGTCCATTATAAAATTTGGGCCAAATCAGTCAAAGGGGTTGACTGTCAACCGGTCTGTATAATCGCATACTCTTGTTCAGTTTGAAACTAACAACTACACACACTTCTCGTGGCAATGCCATTATTATTACCGAAAGAAGGGACTCCAGAAACTTGGCAGTTTGCCAAAATAATTCTAGCGCTTGCGATTTTCAGAGTAAATATTTAGGGGTCTCATGGTCCTGTTGCACAAAGAATGCGCAGGATGAATTTCATTTTAGTCAACTAAACCACGTGGTTCCAACTTTAAGTTTACATGACGGAAGTTTGTTTGACGTCTTTATTATTCGTTTTCTCTACATGGGGTATACAGAGAAAGTTTAGGGGCCTCCCGCTGGTTCAAAGAAGTATACAGAAGTTTGAGAGACCACTCCCTTCAGTTAAGCAGGAATTAGATAAATAAGGCGGATGGCGAAACATTATAATATAGTCCAGGCCGCTTGGCCTCTGCCTGCCCAGTGGCGCGGCCTTCAAGCATAGCGTCCATCCGTCGGAGGCAACACAGCCATAGCGAACCTTGTCAAATGGGGAACAGTAATTCAACCTGGAATGTGGTATCCATTCCCATTACCTAGACACTGTGGCGTTTGTTGGTTACTTGTGCAGTATTGGATAGTAATATCTTACCCGAAACCTCACACGACGCAATCACAGCTGGACTTTATTTTCAATATCAGGAGAAATTTCAAATATATCTTTTATTATTTATGTTATGTCAAATGGTTTATTTTGTCGTTATGATGGTTTCACCTTTTTTACACACAATAGGGCGTCCTTATTAGTTTTGGTTTTCTGTTTTTTATTATTGCTTAATCATGATGTTTTCTTTAGCTTATTTAATTTAATCTTCTAAAATCTTAGAGGTAAATGACTCTAATTTATTTTAAAGGTGCTGAAAATCTTGTATTAAATCAATTTACAACATATAGGTAGCTAATTTGATGAAATAATTAGAAATATTTAACAAATTAAAAAATAATTGATTGAAAACCTTAAATAGCATTTTTTTTAGGTATATCTCAATTTTAATAAAATAAAATCAAAAAACATTTTAAATATTTTTTTAAAAATCGACGTTAAAGTTAATCCTAAAGCTAAAGTATAATCTAAAGGTCTAAATCTCAAATCTTTCCCTCGCGTTTTAATTTGACATTATTTAGTTTTACAATTTTATTTACGTTTATTTTATTGACCATAAATAAAACAATTCTTCCATCACTAGCAATACAGGTTTGTATTCTAAATCAGGTACTTATTCAAGCTCAAAATTGTTTATGGGATCATACTGAAAATATTTAATCAATTACAACATATACGTGCTTCAATTTGTTAGACTAATAAAACAGAATTGTTCTTTGGTACATCTGTTCTTGTAAGAATTCACCATACTTTCCTTCCCCAATGTTCAAAATTCCTTATCATAAATAAATAGTTCTAAAAATTCGATCTGTGTTTAATATAATAGAATTTGATCAAGAGATTTTTCTCCTTCCATGATGTTGTCATTTATTGTAAGAAACTATTTTTTTTCAGCTATAGCTACGCCACAAACCTTAAAATAAAATAGCAATATAAATGTTTCTCAGAAAATGAAAATCAAACATTTTAAATATTTTTTTAAAAAAAATCAGGCATTTAAAGTTTAATCCTAAAGTACAGAAAGTCTATCAAAAGTTTAAAATCTAATCTTTCTAAGTTTTAATTTACAACATTTATTCCTAACATTATTTAGTTTCTAATTTTATTTAGAACATAACTGTCTAAGTAACATACAAATGCATTACTCTTTAATAAATATTGATTTGTCTTCTAAAATCTTGAGAATAGATTGAAGCTCTAGCCAAAAAACTGTTGCTAGCGAGGATACATACGAAAATGTTATTAAACCAATTTAACATATGTATTAGTAATATAGTACTGGTAAATAAGAGAAAATATAAAATTGATATTTCACTACTTGTACATGAGACTACCATGTACTATTTCACAATGTTTAAGGAAATTCACTCCAGCGTAATGATTTCTTAAAATTCATCTGTGTTTAATATTATAGAATTTAGTCAAGGAATTTTTTTCTACTAACAGTGTTGTCGACTAGTAACAAACTGTTTTTTGCTTCTTGGCTTTATACTTAAATAACATTTTAAAGGTATTTACAAATGTTTCATCACAAGAAATGAAAATCAAAACATTTTTTTAAATATTTTTTTTTTAAAAAATCAGGCATTTGAGGTTAATCCTAAATGCAAAATTCTAAATCTAAGAAGTCAATAAAGTCTAAAATCCCTAGTTTCAAACCTTTTGATTCAAGTTATCCTCAAATTTTGGGAATTATCATTCCCAGATTAATCAGACATAGGTGGGCTAGTTTATCTTGGTGAAACAAGTCAGCACAATGGAAGAGAATTCTATTAGCATCGCAAGATTAATAGATAGAAGATATTTCAATTCAGGACAGTAAACAGCGCATATATATGCATACGGACCAGTTTCCATTCTATTCCAAGACTGATTACCATTAGCGTCGATACAGTTTATTACGAATTCATTGCTGGATGAAGCAAAGAAAAAGAACAAAGCCTTGAAATTATGCAGTTTATTTTGTACAGAAACCTAACTATCTAAGCCAAATCGATGAAACACGTCTTAGATTCCACTTGCAAGCATTGGAAAGACTAGAAACTGTCAGACAAGCTGTTGAGGCCAGAGAACTACCAGCCGTTGATCTCTCCACTGTGAATGATCCAGGTTACAGAAAATATTGGAGGCAGTTTATTTGCATAACTCAGTACAGTTTAGTTATATTACACTTGTCCCATTTTTTAGAAGCAGACGAGAGCTAGTACAGAGACGAATATTTTGAACCTCAGGATGAATGGCCAGATTCGAGCACCCTGATCACTTCCACCGCATAGCTGGAGGCATTTATTTGATTTGGCATGGTCCCTGCAGTTTGCTTCAGGGTGAATCGGGTTTCCAGAGCTGGGCCCCCTCAAGATCTCAGGGAGTCTGGACAACCCTTGGTCACCACCGGTGCTAAATAATTAAAGAAGTATCTTAAAATTAGCTTTATTTTATTAAACGTAATAATATTTGTATATTTTCTATATAAATTATAGTAGTACCCACATAAATGCAATGAAATTTGAATGCTGATTTACAGATATTCATGTTTCGTCATCGTTACACCATTAAGTTTTAATGATTAAAAAAGTGAACGCTTCAGAAATATATAAACGACAGAATCTGTTTAAATTTATTGTTTGACCTCAAAAAAAGTGAGAGAAGGTTAATAATAGGAAATACAGTTTGCTGAGGGATTACTGATGTGGTAATATATCTGTTATGGTTTTAAGTGAAAGGCAAGAAAAACCATTCTCTGGGGTAATTGTATTTCTTTGAGGAAAAAAAAGAAAGAAAATAACCCATACTTAAATCCTTTAAAACATAGAACATTACAGCCATCATTATCAAGAAAATAAACTTCAATTCAATTTCATCAAGTAAGGTAATGTAAAATAAACTATTCAAATTCTGAAATACGATGAAGCAGAACACTTTGCTAGTTTGTTGAACATCTTTTGTTCAAAATTCAGATGTTGAAATATTCGTGAAATTAATGAGGTTAAAACTGGCTAATCAAACACAAAATGGCACCAACAAAAGACGTCAATTACCCTATTTGGAAGAACCTTAAAACAAGATTAAAATACCAGCTTCACTCACTTTCACGTCAATTTAGAGCCTCAGTCAATCTCTAATCAGTATAATCCTCAGTAAGTTGGACAAAGAGGTCCGGACTTCCAAAGGTTCAAAAAATGAAGAAGAAAAATATTTAATTTAGATGTGACTTTTAATTTGTCAGTGATAAAAGAGACATAATGTTGGACAGCATTATTTGACAGTCTATGAAATTTTGTAGAATTTAGGAGTACAGCAACACATATTAAATTGCATGACAATATTTGAGCAACAATAAATTAAAAAAATAGTGGCAAGATCATCAGATCACCAAAATATTTACAATATTTGTGACAACTGCGACAATATTTATTACAATAACACTTGAAGATTTTTTTTCTATAGGAGTTCTCAAAATTAACAGTTTAACAACACATACTGATCAGCAGCTGGATTGAGACATTACCACTTTTGGACGTTTGCGGAAGGGGTGTCAGGCAGTAGTCATGTCGACGCATTTCCAGGAGTTTTTTGTTAGATCACGCTCAGTAAAATCTGGCCGACCAACCATTCTTCACTTTCCCCTATTTGATGAAAGTATACTTTTAACGCAAAAAGCCTGGAGGTTTTTTCCAGATCCGTTGCTCGTAATGGAGTGTTAGTGTACAGACTTAATTGGTTACATAGAGTAAATAGTGAAATAAACCCGAAACCACAGTTCCTCATAACTTCCCTTGAATTTTATTTGTAGATCTCAGGACAGATCTTACAGAACTAAGGATAGCAAAGATAAAGAAGCCTGTTCTTAATGGCCACCAGAGCCACTTAAGCTGAACCTAAAATACCTCTGTATTGACCTCTCATTTTTCAGGAAACACGTTGAAAACTAAAGTAAGTAAGTCTTATTTAAAAAACTTTTAACGAAATTGCTTACAAACAAGCACATATCAAATTATAATAGTTTTCTTTAAATAAGATTTTCAAAATCAGAATGGGACTTTGTACTTTCTGTATCTTTATGCAGCTTCTGGTTTCCTTGATCAGATATAATTTAAATAATAATTTATATTCAATAAAATTATTCAATATCATTAAACACTTGGAGCTAGTTCAAGTTTACATTTACAACCATTTTTTTAATTCTTGTTTTCACATGCTTTTGCAGCACTGAAGCCCAGCGCATACACCAAAAAAACTGGAGGTTTCCAATCGATTGTAAACAATAAAAATTTATACGCCAAATTTTAAGCTACAAATTTAAAAATAATTGTCCAGAAACCCTTTATCCAGAAAGGATATTGAGAAAACATTTTATAATATTTTGAGTGTCGAGAGATAAGCAATCGTAAGTTAAAATATCCTCATTATTATTGTAGATGTAGTTATTTGAATGAATGATATTAAAGGCTATCTCGCTTTTTTGCGATTTCCTTAAATTAAAGAAGTTCATCTCAGAACAAATCCAACTAAACAATAAGGACTTTCATGACTTTAAAATAGTCAAACACACAAATATACTACTTACACATATAATATTCAATCTCAAGTACGTGTTCTAGTAATGATTACATTAATATACAGTATGATAATTTCTCAATAAGAATATAATTCTCCATTAGTACACTTCTTTTGGCTTTCCCTTAAACTACAAAATCCTCACTGTCTTAAAAAACTCTGACTTAGAATTTGGAATATTAAATATCAGAAAGTTAATATCTTTTTTAAGAAAATGTTAGCAGGAAAACTCGACACGGCGGAAATACACTTCTAGCAGGCACTTCCTTAAAGGTGCTATCAGGATATTAGAGTCCTTATCGCATGCAATAACATAAATTATTTAGCTGCAGATAAACGAAAATTATTCTGGAGGTATATTCAGCCTTCGCGATTATTTGAAGAGTTTAAGAACGCAAACTAGATCTATTCTTGGAAAACCCATCAGTTATCTGTTCATAGTTTACAAAAAAGCAAAATACTGATTTAAAATGTGGTTTAAAAGTGGAGATCCTCTCTTGCTTCAGACCTTTTCTTACACACAGTTGCCCAGAAAGCATTCCAGGTTACTTCTCTGGGTTCAGTTTAAGTGCAATCCTTTTGATTGAAGGAAAGTTTAGATAACAGCCAGAAACCTTTGGCCTGAGGTGAGCAGTATATGTAGAGTACACAACCATGCAGATGTATTACGGTATTCAATTAAAACGAACAAGATTCAAATTCAGATTTGTCGGTAACAACACAGTGCAGGAAGCTTGAGATCTTGTTGTAAGGACATAAATAGATAGGGAGTTTACAATCAATTTATTTATATTATTTCATTTCAGTCCCAAATGGACTTTTAATAGAAAGAAATCAAATTGACAAACAGTAAATGAATTGATAAGAAAAGACGGACAACAATCAGTGGGCAGTAATACATTTTAAAAAGGCAACACGATTAAAAAATGAATTAATAATAAAACATAGATATTTTACACAGATCAAATACAATGCTGAAAATAAATTACTTAAAAAACTTCAAAGTTTAAAACAAAACAGAATTAACGGCACAAAAAATACTTAGGTTTAGTATTTCACTAAATTTTACAAATTTTTTTTCAACGTATTTTTAAAATGAACAGTAATGGTAAAGGCGGCATATTCAAAACACTTTGTGTAGTAAAATTCTGAACCAGAGTGAATTCATTGAAAGATAATTATTATTTATTCATGATAATTCTCAAAGAGCCTGGTTATAAGGTAAATAAAAGAATGTAACTAAGGCCAACAACCATTCATTTTAAAAAATAGATGGAAAATTTCCAACTATAATAAAAATTCCTTATTTATTTTCTTCACTAAGGAAAGAATCAACATTTAGTTCAAAAAATATTTAAGTTTATTATATATATTTTCTTAGTACGCACATGGAATCAGGACCTAATAAAATGAAAAAAAAGAAAAACGCCCACAAGGCAGAAAAAGTTTTGACAAAATCAAAACAAAAAAGGGCCCACGATAATTTTCCACTTTTTTCGTAAACAATAATAAAAATTACAACGTGAAAATTCTTATGCTGTAGCTAAGTGTGCAGAGATGAATACATGCAGATTAAGATTGCAATAATAATCAGTCATTTCAGGAAGGTTATGACGTCCACCTCCCCTTCAACCAATCACACCCAACCATCACGTTTCCGAAAGTGCCGCGCGAGACTCTCCTCCATAAATTAACTCTAGCCACTTGAAAAAATAAATTCAAAAAAAAACTTGAAAAGATATTTTAACGTTGTTGTTTCGTCAGCACAGCGATTTCACCATAAGCTGAAAAAAGTGAAAGGAAATAATAGTATTATTAGAGTCGGATGCAACAATTTAAAATCAAAAGTAACATCTTGATGCCAAAACTGGGTATATTTAAAATTTCTCAAACTTCAAATTGCATTTACTTTAGAATTTCAAAACTAACTTCATTAGAACCAGAGTATTGCTCTTTCCATTAGTATCTGTTTAATCGTGACGATAGAGACTATTGAAATTTGTGAGAAAAATCAACTAAAACAACCTGAAACATTAAATAAAAAAATTTCTAGATTAAATTTAAAATTTCGGCTTCGAGGTGCCATTTGGTGCATTACGACTACCATATTGCCAATTCATGGCTGTAAGTTCTATTAGCTTCAATCTGGACATGCCAGACAAACCCACACACACACACAGAACATTACCTTTATAATTATGAATGAGTTTTTCAGCTAGAATGGATTCGATGATACTTCGGTTTGCAGAGTCATTCCCTGACAATCCTATTCTAGAGGATAAGCCAAACCCAACTTGTTATAAACATGATAGAAATTAGCAGTAAATATTATTGTTTATTGCTTTAATTATTTTTTTTAAAGGCGGGTATGGATTAACAGACACGAGGGCACTTACGCTAAAGGGATGAAGCGATGGCAAGAATTCAAATTCTAACCATTAATTCTTGCTTTCAGGAAATGAAATTCGTTCTCCGGCTTTATTAATGTACGACATCCTCTTCTATCATTGTTTTATTTTGCCTTATTTATAGAAATTTCATAGGGACTTAAAATCTCAAACTAACACCACGTCTACAAGACATTCAAGATTTCTCTCTAAGAGTCGGTATTTACTGGAAAATCAATTTCAATTTACTTTTAACCCGATTTCTCCAAAGTACAAGCAGGTTATCACTTTGCCATAAAGCGCAACAAGACTCAGAATTTGGCCCAAAGGAGATTAAGGAGGTGGATTTTTTACAGGTATTGAAATTGTGGGTGGAGGTGGAACGCAAAACTTTATAATATCAGTTTCAATTACTTTCATCTCAAATGGTCTTGTACATTTACGATCAGATTATCTCTTCCACAAGATACATTTTCTTTAATACAGTTGCTGAGTGCGACTCAATGGAAGAGTTCACGTGGGGAAAAGGAATAAAAGGGAGAAGCAGGAGGTTCCAGGTTACTGTGCTCTTCCGTGCAGGAGGTTTGCAGAGATGATAAGAGCAAGACTGGAAAAAAATCAATTTTAGATAATGCAAATAATCGTTTATTTCTTGGTGAGAAGAGAATATAAAAAGGAGATATGATTTTTTTATATATATTTTTTTTAAGAACAACCAATTAAGAAAAGTAAACATTTGTACACAGTCGAAGAAAATTGGAAATTTATGTGCAATATTGCAGAGTAATACTGGCCCCCTAAAGCTTAAAAAGGCGTATCTCATTTTTCAATTTCCAGATTTTCCTACTTAGTAATGTGTGGTTGTCAAACGTGTTTTACAAAACAAGGGCCATACTAATTAAGAAATAGTAGAAACCTTTAAAAAATGTAAAATTTTGTGAGCTGTCACAAACATTAAGTGAAAAATCTGAAAATTGAGATACGCCTTTCAACATAAGGAGAAACAGAATAATTATATATCAAAATAAAGTTTATTTTCTTATCATATTTATGCAACGTCTCAGATATGTACAATTTTCGTAACCTAAATCGTTTTCTAATATGCTTTTCCATTTTAATAAGAAACAGTGGTTTTTTTTGCAAACAAATAACATTATGGTGCTTCTTTAAAATATCCATCATTTTTCTGATTGCACCAATGGCTTGAGCTAAAGCAGTCAAATTCCGTATTGCAATCCTTTTTCCAAATAAATAATAATAATAAAATAATAAAAGGGAGACCAAAAGAGACATTTCTTCCATTCACTAACTCAATTTTATGATATTTAGCATTCTTTAAGAGCATAAAACATTTTTTTTATTTAATAAATCCACTATAAAATCAAACGTGGGAATTTAACTTTTGATACATAAAATAACAAAATAATTTGTTTATAGTAATTATTTTAAGTTCTAAACACAGCTACAAATGGGTGAAAGTATGATAAATGGTCCACTGAATTATAATTAGTACATTAAACATAATTTATTTTAGAAACATCAGGGACTTTCTTAAAGGCTATTAGACAAAAGAGTAAACAATATTCATCACGTCTGTATTCTATATATTTTGAAACTGCAGAAATCTCTTTCTCCTGGAATTAGGTATTTATGAATCATTGTAGAAACAAGGGAAATAAAGGACGTTTATTTGATATGTGACAAGAATATAAAAAAGGAAGTGTTTCAAATTTAAACTACAAATTAAATAAAATTTAACTTTGAAAGAAAGACGCCTTTGCTTCAACTATTTTTGTGCTTCTTTATAAATCCTGAATTCAAAGTCAATGAGAAATAAAAAAATAAATAAACAAACACAAACTGTTTATAATAATTATTATTTCAATCAAACCTAACACGATTTGCTAAATACACAGTATTTGTGATATAAAGATACATACGTAATTGTAGGTTGCAATATTTCTTAAATTATTAAGTTTAAAGGTGCGAAGAACATTGTGTAGGTTTAGTAAACATTTTTTTCTCTTTTACTGCTTGAAAACATTGCATAATTTTTTTTATAAAATGGTCAATAAATACTTTAAAATTTTAAACTACTACAAATAACCATGTTTTCTTAATAAAGATTTCAAAGTGTGTTTTGCAAAATGATGGCATATATCAGGTTATATGATATTATTATCAATCAACCATTGGTCTCATAATTCTTTGTTAAATCTCTTTACATCAGAAGGAAACTTGGACGGATTGAAAATAGGAAAAGAATCTAGTACAGAAACATATAAGAATATACAAAAAGATAGTAATAGGATTGATAAAAAAATCAGTTTTATCAATCTTGTCCGTTAATAGACTTTGCTTTTACATAATAAACTGTGACGCAAAATAAAATTATAATTGAAACTTTGACAACTTCGGTGATAATGGCCTAAAACAGTTGAGCTACATGGTTGCAATATTTTCCAGACAGTTTTTTAATGACATAAAATCAGAAGTTAATATGCTTAGAAAATAACTTTTAGGAATATGTTTCTCCGATATAATTTATTTTCTGATAATTTATTTATTATGTAACACCAATCTCATGATACATAATTTCAAATTAACTACAGAAGCAAAAATCGTTATCTTACATCCGGATAATAAAATATTGAACAAACATTTTTTAAATGATAAAAAAGAAAGGATAAACACAAAGAGAATTTAAAGACAAAATTCACCACCGAATTCCATTTTGAGAAGAACAGATATTTTATGGAATTGTTTTTGAAAATCAAATAAATGATGATTCCATCCTCGAGCAAAAATTCACTTGCAAATATTATAATTATTAACTGCAAATGAAATCACAGTGCTAAAAAAATCCAATCTAATAAAACGTATACTAATTTAGCAGTCCACTTCTTGTAATCTGTTTCTTTTAGGAAGAGCAAGATTTGTTAATTATAGCTAAATACCCATTTCTTACCAAGAGACTGCTCCAGTCAAGAGAGGGTAGAAAATCACTTTCTTATCCCCTTCAGTCGGAATTAATATTAATGAAATTGATGCTTTTCCCTTGGTGTACTACTGCAAGGGTATCTCATAAATGAAAATTTCCAGGCCTGGGGTGAAAAGTAAAGTTATCCCGTCGCATCCGGATACAGGATATTCAATTGAAAAAGGGTAACTACCACAATTTCACGTACAGCAAAATGGTTTCCATAGGATAATAAAATGACTTTAACAAACTTTAAAATGACTGCAGAAGAAGGAGTTAAATACAAAGAAATTACACGAAGACAAAATTCATCCAACCAGCCATTTTGAAGGAACAGTGTTTTGGGTTGTTTGGAAAATCAATGAGCCAGGAAATGATTCCCTCGAAATGAAAAGTGCAAATATTATAATTATAAAGAGTCGACAATCAGATTTTAAAAAAGCATGTAGTTTTCGTCCAATTTATTGAATTAATAGGAGCAGTTCAAGTTTGAGTGTCCGGCATGTCGGACACCAGATTGGAAGGGAACTCCTGCTGTGTCTCTGCTTGAAATGGCTGGAAATATATAGCTAAATTAATCCATCGTTCAGTGACATGAAGCCATTTGTAGTCGATTTCAAGAGACATTACTTGAGACCTTTCACGTAAAAGGAATATCAGAAACTGGACCTTCAAGCATACCATCAACAGAGAAAGCCCTTAAACAACGCATTTTAATCAAACTTCAAAGTCTACCCCTGTATCAGGGCATAGAAAAGTCTGGCATGAAACCAATTAAGACTAATTGGGTACTCAGGTTCTACTAGAGTAATAAATAAAAAGTAGTGTATGCATTTTACTTCTTCAAGTATAGCATATTGACTGAAAAGTTGCATCTATGAAATGGAGTTGTATTGATTAAAGGTTTTCTTTGGCATGGTGTAGAATACTTCTCTTTAAACTACCCTAAATATTGCATAGGTATTCATACCCAGCATAAATCAGTTCCCATTAACTTACTATTTTTTTCTACAGTTTCGAATACATTGAAAAAAAAATGAGTATTTCATCGCAAATATAAAACTAATATTAAGAAAAATTCGTTTCCAAAGTGTACAAGCTCAGTTTTCAATGATTTATAGTTGCAATGAATACACTACACAACTCCAGCGTTTATAAACGTATTTATGGGGGGTGCAGTATATTGAATCATCAGATGGCATGAGAGAAAACATAGCTGAATAGATACAAATGTTCATGTAATTTCGTTTCAAAATGATAGAAAAATTTAAAACAACAGGAATGAAATATCAGGGAATGAACAGTGATCGATTTCCATGGTTTGAAAAAAACAGCCAAAAAATTTGAAGCAACAACCATAAAACATAGAGAATGAAGCGACAGCACTAGCGTTTATTGTGGCCTCAAAAAACGCTAACCCTTCTCTAATGCTACAAGTCACGTGATGTTACAGTCACATGGCAAAACGCAATTATATTGGGAATTCTGGCAATTGTGAAATACGACTTTTCTCCATCAAGATGCGCGATGGTTCCAAAATAAGGTGGCGAGCGCATTTTGTACCATTATGTGAGAAAATGAATGACTCCATTAACACGTAATCAGTACTAAGGAATGCCTATTGTTCCCGCGTCCATTTTTTTGGCTTGTTTTGTTTCTTTTATTGTTAACATTTTTATTCTGCGTGCTTTGTTCTATTACTTTTTTATATTCTATTATTTTACCTTGTTTTAATTCGAAATTGGGAGGCATGTGTGTATTTTGTTTCTCTGCATGTTTAATTTTATCGCTTCCTGAGACGTCGCTACTGTTTTATTTACTGCTTTACTTGTCAACATATATAATTCTGCTTTCCATCACTTATGAACTGGACGCATTCTTTTTGTTCCTGTTGTCCATTACCCGCTCAGACGGGCCAGATATATATTATTTATTTTCCACTTTACTGTCTCCACGGAACAATTTTGCTCTTCCTGCAGCAAACGATCTAACTCAATTCTTTTCTTCTAATCATTTTGTAACCGTAACCTACAAATTGTTGTAAGTGTTTCCAAGAAAATGTATATATCTTGTATAATTGTGAATATAGAGACTTTATGATATTCGACAGTATTCATCATTCTTAAATTCAAATAATTAACACCAAAGTTTTAAACAGTAATCTTCAGAACAATTACATTTTGTACACTAGCTTCTAGGATGGTTTGAGAATTCACGTGATCTTCAGCGGAATCAATGCATAGCAATACCTTAATACCTAAATATTTATCAAAATACAGACCAAAGAATCCATGTTCATTAGAAAAGTACCATCTTAAAATAAAGAGAATACCATCAGAACAGATAATGAGGTCACAAGTGTTATTCTGTTTCTGCAACTGTTTTCCTGGCCAGCAAACAGACTCTTTCTAGATCCTCAGGAAAATTGGCTATACATGGGTCAGACACAGAAATTATAAACTATATAAGTTATTTCAACTGGAGAACTTTTTTCATACGTCCTCACCCAAAACACAGTATTTAAATTCAACAAATTTCTGTGATGTAATAAGTTCAAGTTTGTGCGATTTCTTTTGCGAGATATAAGATCCTGCAACAAAATTAAATATTTTGCATTTTGATTATTTACATGTTTAGAGAAATCATCCAGTGCCGCAGCGTTCCTGATTTTCTCAGAACGTCTCCTAAATACCAACTTGATTCAAAGAGTTATTTGACTTTTAATTTATTCCGTGAATTCTAACAGCAAAATTTTATGATAGATAATAGTCATATCAGATCAGAAGATTAGCTAGCTTCACTTTGGGTTGCTTACATAGTTCTCATTAGTGAATCATTCAATTGCACAATTCTTGTACATCATTTTAGAATTTTGTTCCACCTACATCAAAAGATAAATGTTTGTTTAACTTTATGCTTTTCTTTCCCTGAACCCTAATCATTCTCCGACATTTTCTCTATCTTCCGATTTTTAAGGAGAGATTTGGGGTTCATCACAAGCGAAGACCGATAAAGAATACAGCATCATTTCCTTCTTAAAGTAGAAATTCCTGAAGTTATGGAACACCCGTTTCCACGGGAAGTAAAATTCAAGGAAATAACAAGGTGTTATTTGGGATTAAGAGAAAGAATTTCCACTCAAAGGATAACATTAACTTTAAAAGAATTCTACTTTTTAAGCAATCCTCACAGAATACTGCAGTAATTCTTTAAATTAAGGAATTTGTCTAGCGATTCAGGAAGATACGTCAATAGATTGCAAAAGAAATATTTCTTTTAAACCTTTTTGTTAAACTTTATTCCTTCATTCAAAAATACGTTTATATGATCTTGGTGAAAATCTTGCAAAAAAATCTCCTGGCAATTTACACAAAAATTTATAGTATTTATATTCAAGGGCAGATTTCCCAAGGAGAGACATGTTGTCTACATAGTGACACAGTATGAGTGGGAAAATAATTTACAAGTTTTAATTTTGTTTAGTTTTCCTAAATAAGTTTTGGGATACTGTGGACTCTATGTTTATGGATTTTGTTGAAACTCTTGCAAAAAATCTCTAAGAAAATTTACAAAATTTATAAATAAATGAGTTATATTCTGGAGCAGATTTCCCAGGAAGATATATTTGTCTGTAGCAACACAGTATAAGTGGAGAAAAATATTTTACAAGATTTTCTTTTCTTTTTGACAATTTTCTGCATTTGGGTTTCTGGTTTACACTAGGACCGTAGGACCTCTATGGCACAGTAATCATTCTTTTCCATAAAATGCATTTGCAGTTTCCGCTGTTATTTCCATAAAAGAAAGATTGAGAAAAAGGCACCCTAAATCTACGGTAGAATAAGAAATCTACGTCAAGGAAAGAGTTAGGTGAAAGAATAAAAGAAAAAGGAAAGAAAAGAAACAGGATCGCGACCTGTGGTTCTAAATTTGACTTTACCCCAGTATTCTATATTTAACTTCAAAAGAATATGTAAGAAATCCAGCCTGAGAAATAATACATGCCTGTCTTTTCGATAAAAAATAGCTAGGATCTAAATCTGTCACACACTTGAGCAGCAAAATTCTTAGATATTAGTAATACCCATAAGAGATGATGTACAGTATAAAATGGACTAAGTGCAAAACCCTTGGGTGTTATAAGAATTTCGGATGTATGGTAAGTACATTTTCTGTGGGAATTCCATCTGACACGGCATAATTTTCATTTTCCTCCATCTATTTTCAAAGGTGCAGAACATTTATTCTTATCCAACTTTTTTTTACATTTTCAAAGATATAAACATATTTCATTTGTTTTAAAAGTGGTATATTTGTCATTTCAATTAAAACAAATTTTATCATTCAGAAATAAAACTGTCTGAATTTTTGTAATCGTAAATTTCCTTACTGTCGATAGAAACAAATATTTGGGAAATATTGAACAAAACACTAAAATTACAACTACTGAATTTAGCTGAATAATCGTGAAACAAGATTGCCAAAAGTGACCTCAGAAGCATTTAAAGGTTTCAGTTAAGTCAAAGAAATACTCATTCTATTGCACAATGTTTAAAAAGCCCAAATATCGAACTGTTTGTCTACCAAATAATAATTTCAAGCACTTTTTTTTAATACTTAATGCATTATAGTGAGATCTTTAAGTAGGATATTCAATTAGTTACAGATTTAATACAAAAAAACAGATAATATTTCTTTTCAAAATATACTTTTACTTAATAATTGATCTAATTTTAATTACCTCCATAGATTTTTATAAGTTCTAAAAAATTCAAAGCATGATTACTGCAGTATAAAATATTCCTTTAAAGGAAAGACACTATTTTAATGAAATACATTTTCTTCAGAAATTGTGCCACATTATTGAAAAACGGAGTTTAAAGGTAAGATAATTTATAAAATTTTAGAAATTAATTTTGCAGAAAATATTAAGAAAGGCAGTACGCTGTCTTCAAAAATCGCTTTAAGAATAAAACCTGTCTTCAAATTATTTTCTTGCTTACCTTAGATTTCTTGAAATCATTTACATATCTTTTGAAAAAAGCAAACAAATGCTCAATCCAGACTGTATTCTGTTTTCTATTCAATTAAAATTGCAGAAGTTTAATTACCTGAATGGAATTAAAGATGCAACATAGCTTGAGGAAATAAATAGAACCTAGTAAAATTAAAGCACCTCTACGTAGAGTAAATGAGAGACAGCAATGAAAGGTGTTCTATTACCTGATTTTTACAAATGTGATGTTTTGTATCTAGAAAGTAGCAAATCTTTATAAGAACATCATCCAGAGGACGTAATTATAAATGATTTAAAGTATTCCCCTCTTCAGTTTCGTTCATGGCATTTTGAATTCATTCACATCTTAAGTTCAAAATTAAAAGAATTTTTAACACAAACAGACAGATCATATTTAGCAACGGTTCTTTGCAGAATAAGATGTTATACTCACCTTCTCTCGAAACAAATGAATATATAGTTGGTGGATTCTGTTCAATAAATCACTAACTTTTACTCTAATACATACCTTGTTAGGTAAAATATTTAGGAAGCTGTTTTCGTAGGTGGTCTCTCTTGTGCTCAGGAGTTCCACGATGTAGCAATGTTTCTTGTCAGAAAGACGTGTTCATATATAATAACTTGATCTTTATGGCGAAAGCCTGTCGAGATGGTCTCTTTCGGAACAACTACATTCAATTCTACAAAGGCAAAAAATTATCTACCGTTAAAATAAATTTGAGCATTCCCTGACTGTAATGGCTAACAGGAGGAATAGAACATTCACTAGATTCATGTGTAAAGAGATTCATTCATGAAATGTTTCTACCAAGATCTTTTTTCAATTCATTGAAACAACAGTTTATATATGGAGTCTTCAAACTTTGTAATGTATCTTCTTGTCTCGGAAGATGAGAACGTCAAAATACCACTGGCTTTTACTCTACATAGCATCATAGTATAATTTACCTAAAACAAATTATTGGCAGACAAAGAGCTCTATTACCAATGGCGATGTTCTAAGAATTTATGAAAAGCAATCTCATAAAGACAACATTCTTACTAAAGGGAAAAAAGCATGGGAAAATTTGAATCAGGTTTGTCTTTCATTTTTTATAAATTTGCTTTTGTATTAGATAAATATAAATTAACTTGTTTTGCTCTTTTTTTAATATTGATGCAGAAAGTTGAGTTAGATTCATATAAATTTCCCTAGGGAGAAATCAATCAAAAAAAAGAAATCTCCTTTTACTCCATTTCAAGAGTAATATTTAAAATGAGTCCCATGGGGTAAAGGATAAATTGCTACAATATTGAATAGTAACTTAGCAGTTTTATCACTCATTTTTAATAATGTGATGCAGAAAGGTGAGGTTAGATTCATATAATTTCCCTAAGGAGAAATCAATCAAAAAAAATCTCACTTTTATTCCATTTCAAAGTATTTTTAAAAATAGGTCGTGATTGCAAGTCGAGAACTATTTATTGTGGCATTAAAAATTTCCAACCAGTTTCTTACACATAATAAAATAGGTTCAATTTTCTTTTCTTAATGTTTGATACGGTTGATAGTATTGTGTAGTCACTTTGCAATTCCGTTTTTAAAATTAGATCTGACCCAACGTAAAAATTCCCACATTTCATTTTGGCTCCGACTAATGAAACCTATCTCTGTATTTAAGTGGCTTCAACAATTTCATAGTAAATATATTAGAGATGTGAAAATAATGATGGTATCAAACCTTTACTTTAATCTCGATTTATCCTAAAAACGCGTGAAATTTTCTTCAATGTTTCTCGTGTTTTCTTTAAAAGTCTTAAACCTTTGTAAATCCTTATTTTACAGAAGAAAAAATTTAAATCCAGGCCCAATTAGGATAAGCCTTATGTTGTACAAGAAAGTACGTAAGAAACAGCTGAGAAATAAATATAATTAGATATTATCTGCTAGTGTGTATTATAATTGGTTAAGCAAATCCTGTTTTGCTTTGTTTACAGCGAAACATCAATAACTTTCTCAACAAGATGTTATAAGGTGCGTCAGAAAATGTTTTTTAACTGTTCAACCATTTGTAAGTGTATAACAACACTGTCCCTTTTCCTACCTGTATCAAAAGTTTTTTTACACTTTTTTTTAATCCATAGAAAGTACCAAAAACAAAAAAAAGTGCGCTATGGTAACCTCTATACTAAAAGAAGGATCTATAGGTGCAGTTTTAACCATGAATACAGTTATTGATATTTTTTTAAAATTGTGTTTCTTCTTGAAACTACATTCCCAGTCAGGAGCAAACTATGGATGGGACTAAGAATGGATAGTACATTAGTATTGCGGTGTAAATTTTCACAGCCCTTTCCTATGGATTTTCAGCATCCAACAGGTAACTACAAGAAAATTATTTCGATTAGAAAAGGTTTGTTCAAGTCAACCAAAATGAAGCACTTTTAAAATTAATTTTCTATTCATTACAGAAATAATCTCGCATTTTCTAATTATTATATAAAATCTTGTTGACGCGAAAGATTTTCCCGCTTGAACATTAGGTCGCGAGTGGAACCAGCAGGGTGGTCTCCCCTGACTTTCTCGTATACTCCTAACAGATGTAGAAAAAATAGCTAAGGCAGGTAAAACGAAGACAAGAACCAATAATGCAGTGGGAGAAAATAGGCAGGAAATGGCACCAGGTTCCGAAGGAATAGTCCAACTCGGAGGTGGAGTTAAGTGACGGTAGGTACCAATGGGGCTGGGTGTAGATGAAACCAGAAATTTACAATTTGAACGCCTTTTTTCAACCGATTGACAGAAAAATTGGACACAAATTACCATTAAGGTAAAGAGCCACCTACCAATTTCATTCATCAAAGTAATTTTTTTTAAAAAGAAGTTATTCCGTTCAAGAAATTGCGATTATACGAACAGGCAGACAGTCAACCTGACGATTTCCATAAAATTTTATACGCACTCACATTCATGACTGATAAAACTATAAATTTTTTATCATCTAGCTATCAAGTTTTGAGTTATACCAGTTCGAATGAGCGCAGACAGACAGACTTCCGATGGTTGATTTGTCCAAATATTTGAAAGAAACCTACAAATTATGTGTCAAGATCACATACCAATTCATCCCCTCTAGCTTAATGGTTTTCAAGGAATCAGTGCACGACACAGACAAATATAATCCAAAATTGTGTTTTTTCGGACTCAGGAGTCAAAACGTGGAGATTCATAAATATCAGTTCAATTTTTTTGACGATTACAATACTCTTTGTATACTTCGTATACGAGAAAGAAAAGTTCTCGTTAGTGCCTGACTGCAACTGCATGGATGACATTATCACTTTTCCCACAACAATCAAGGCAAAAGACTGGGAAAAGTTTCGTTATGTGTTTATGGGCGTGCACAGTTCTAGAGAGAAACGATACTGCGTTAAGACATTTCTTAGAGTTGACTTCCCCAAGGATATACCTCCATTGATTTTTCCCTCTCAAAGATTCCACCTCTACAAGTCTCTTTCCCTTGTTTGTTCAAGACTGTTTTAAGACAGATTTTTATTAGTTAAATCAGATTGTTGATGCTCACCGTCTTACATCTTTTGTACAAAATTAAATAAATAAGTTATTGGATCACATATACTGAAAGAGTTTGAAGTGTGACAGGGCACAGTGCCTGTACACGTTCGCCCTTGGTTGGTAAATGTCTGTTTATTTGAAGGAACAGCGTAAACATATTTTGTATGAATTGTAAATGCAAAGATGACAAATGAAAAAAATAAATGCAGAAATACATTCTATCAAAATGAATTCAAATATATCGATAAAATGAAAAATCAATAAAATGAAAGAAAGAATAAAATTTAATATCTCATACAAATTAAAAATTGCACCGCAAATTTATGTTTTGATTATATACATGCATACACATATTACGAAAAACATCTTCAAATTGGAACTGCAAAGTGGTTTCTTCCTTCAACTTCTAAAGAAATGAGGGGTAAATTATGTATACCAAAACTTCTTATCTATATATTACTGACAGCGATATTTCTGGTCAACTCCTCATAGCTTACACTTTTTCTATGAAAGTATTGACAGCATTCTTTCAAGGGTCTTGACTGACCTCTCAAATAATACAAGCAGAAAGAAAAAATGCGACTACTAAACATGAGTAGTGAGATCTTAAAATAAGAATAAAGAGTAAAATATAGTAGAATAAGAACTTAAAATACAGAAATACCATTCAATTGAATAATAAAAGAAAACCTTTAGACAAGTAAAAGGTTTCCACGCCCTTTAAGTAAGTTATCAGAATATATTTAGATTCTTTCAGTTAAATCTTAATTTATTCAAATATTTATTTTATGTTCCTATGCCAATTTTTCTACTAAAATTCCTTCCCTCAATTACATTCCTTAATTGTAGTTTCCTTGTAAATGAACTTTGAATTCTTTCAGTTAAATCTTAATTTCGAATTCATGAAAATAGATTTATTTTATGTTTCCTATGCTAACATTTCTGAATTCGCCCTCCAATTACATTCTTAATTGTAATACGTTTTCCTTGTAAGTACTTTCTTTTCACTATTGACCATTTTATTTTCTCTTTTGTAGCGCTCAAGATTATTAGTCAAAAGTCGATTTGATTGCATAGCAGAAATGAAATTCTATTTTAATATTTAATTTAGTACACCAGAAGAACTTAAAGGTAAAATTTGCATATCATTTAGCATTTGTACGAGGACTCTTACATATTTTTTTAACCCATAATAATCTAATATGAAGCCAAAGCATACCAATATTAAGACTTGTTTTATTAAATCTCCTAATTATTTAAAAATCTCAGACAAAACAATAAATGCCTGACATTTAGAATTATAGTAATAAAAGCATTTTCAACTTTGTAATCACAGGTGAAATCAAGTACAAAATAAACCGAAATATAGAAAAATGAAATTTTCCAAGTTGTCAGGACTTAATTGTGAAAATGAATAACTGACACTTTCAGTGAAGAATTGATAGTTTTAAGTGCAACAAAACAAATTTAATTAGTTTACTCTGAAAAAACAGAATAATTTGTAAGTAATACACCTTTAATGTCAGGTAGGATTAATCAAAACTACATTAGCAAAAATACCTCGTTAAATATAGGTTTTCTTTCATTCCAGAAAGAAAAACTCCCTACTCAATACTCAATAGTTGCTTTACAAGAATACCAATGATATTTTTTATAACACATATTTAAAATTTGTATTAAAAATCCAGCAAATATGGCCCATTTCTGGACATGAATTTTTTTAAATCTTTAGGCTCCCTTAAACATTGGTCTTATCAAAAATGATTTAAAAATAAATGCAATTTCACGATCCATAGAAGTATTAAGAAAATGATTTTATCGATGGCTTGCATTAATATTTTTTTTGTTTCTCTTTTTTCTCTTTTCTCCAGTATATATAAATATACAGATAACGAGAATCCCAGTCAAAAACTAATTTCAATTATCGACAAAGTTAGTGAGTCATAAATTGTTGAATAAAATACTATTTTACATCATTAATAAAATTGATAAATTTTAAGATAATTTTGTCAAATAATCTTTGAAATCTATCTTCACTGAAATCAAGTTAAATCAGCATACTCTTTACTTATTATTAAACATTTGATATCTTACTATTCAGATTAATATAACACCAAGTGCAACTGAAATCACGGGATAAGAATTCAAGGCGACACAGAAATTTAAATTTCAGCATTTGCAGTTCTTAGATTATTTGCGAGTTCATAATGCTCCAGTTTTATTTGGAAAATCTTGAGAATTCAATCAAATGTACACATTAGATGGCACCTTTTAAATTTGATGGAAAGCGACGAGAACTACATTATATTTTAAACTTTTCACAAGCAACGGGTCGAAAACAGAAGAGGATTTTATACATAACTGATATCTATTAGTAAAGAACAAGTTTCATAGAAACTACTTAAGGATTGTATTTGATAAAGGAGTGAAGCACTTTGAAGGAAATTCAAATTTCTACTTTGGTTTCATTGCTTATTTATTCTATTTTTTTTGGACACTATGAAAACTAAAGTAAGAAAAATTTCAGTTTAGAAGGAAAATGGAGTATGAAAATTAGATTAAATTGCAATTTAAATTTAGATAGCATACACAAAGAAATTATGATGCAATATATCATTTCGAAAATTTTAAATGGCAAAAAACAATGAGAAAACTAAATTACTGTTTAACTTTTCACTTACAGGCGGGTATAGATGCTGTACAGGCCATATCAGACTTTAGTTTCCACATCTTCGATAGAAGCTATCGGGTCTAATCCAGCTTGTGGAATGAAACTTATTCCCAGACCTGCAAGGTCAGGTGAGGTTGCGTTACAGTCTGGGACCATTTAACTATTTTTTATGTCATCCAAACATGATTCAAAATGTTACCTTTGTATAACACAACAGGTAGCATATGCATCTGTCACGTCCTCAATGTATATTGTTTACGTTTTGAAACTTTTGAGTAGAAAAATGCACTTTTATTGTACTGGCTTTTTTGCTTTATAACCTCAACGTTATCAAAACTAGAATAGTGAAAAAAAGGATAAAAAGTACATCATTATTTTATGTAAAGTTTTGCCAACACAACAATTGTGATATATTTATTCATTTATTTCAAAATATTAAGTAGTGATATAATTTATTTAAAACAAACAAATACATTTATAAATTCAAAAAACAAAACAATTAAATTAGTTCTTTCATGATGTTAACAAGGATGAAGAGGGTTTGCGATGTAAATGTTTAACTAGGACAAAGTTTGGAAACTAATAAAAAAATGCCTAAAATTTTAAGGACACTAGTTTTAATAAGAGGTAGAACAATCTTACCAAGGAAAATACACAGTAAAAAATAAACAGTTATTCTAGAAACAGCAAAAAATTGCTCTTAACGACCATGAACAACTATTTCTAAAGAGCTGTCCATAAAACTGAATTGGCTCCTATCATAACGTTCATCATGGTTTGAATTGATTTCATTTTGTCTGCATAGAGTCAGCCAGCAAATTTGTTGCCTATGTTGAAGATAACTAGGGCAAGTAATTCACCAATAAGTTGGAAGGACAGAAGGATCTTATTTTCCGGAAGAGTGACTTAAAAGGGGACCGGGAGGGAAAGGATTTTTCATTTCCTTATCAAACCCCATTTTAAAAGGATATCAAATTAACGTCAGCGTAATTAGGTTAATGTATATGTCATATGAAAAATAATTGAAATCATGGGGCTTTAAGGACCTTGCATGAACATCACATTATCGTTAGACAATTTTTCACTTTTGTGATTGAGCCTTTCCAGTTCTCATACATTAGGTATTTAGTTAAAACTAATGAATTACATTATCCCAACATCATCATTTTGACCCAAAAAGAAATCGTCAGATCATTCATTTTTCCACTCTAACATCGATGAGTTTGTAAGAAACAGAACAAGATAATATTGGTGCATTTTTTAAAATTATAGAAGTCACATCTACTTAGTTGAAAATCCTCTTAAGTTAATGTAGGTCAGTAATTAAGTTTGTTCAGTGAAAAAATAATCTGTTTTTTCAAAATGTTTTCTCAGAAAATTTTTATTGTTGACTTTTTTAAAGCTGACAGTTTTTAGTGTTTTTTGTTCAAGCCTGGATGTTGCGGAATTTTTTTTTGTATGATATTTATTTCTAAAGTTCTCTTATTATTTTTTTTGTGGTAGCCAGCTAATACAAAAGTGCAAAATGCCCCAAAATTAAGCATATGTTCAAGGGATGCAGCAAAAACGGTAAAATTTTAGAAAATATTTCTGCGAGGAAATCACTTGTGGAGAATTGTGTGATGAAGATAAAAAGTTGTGCATGTGCAGAAATATTTCCGTCGATGTTGACATGCTCAAAGATTCACTAGAAAACGACCTCAAATCTCATTGTGGCTGAAAGACATAAAATGGATCATAGCATATAATTTATGAAAGGCAAATCATTTGAGATATATGGATGATCTCAAGCGAAGCACGTCACAAAGATTTACAAGATAGCCCTGTCGGAATCTTAAAACTATGGGAAGAGGTTTTGGATTGCTGGAGAAGTTAACCAGCTATCAGGTATCAGGGACGGGCAGAGCAAATCCCTCTACGTAAGATGATTTTTGGAAATAACTTATGGCCTTGAAAAGCTTCCATTAGCCCTCACTGCGCCACTGCTTCCCAGTGGCGCAGTAACTTTCTAAATGCACTAGCGTCCATCGTCGGAGGCAACTGCAACCATAGCCGAACTATCAAAATGAGGGAACAATCGAAATTCAACCTAGAATGTGGTATCACATTCCCATTACCTAGACTACTGCTTGTGGCGTTGGTTGCAAGTATTGCAGTATTGGATAGTAATATCTTACGAAACCTCACACACGACGCAATCTACTATTTCGGACATTTCGGTAACTTTTCACTATCGGAGAAATTTCCAAAAATATGACTTTTGTTAATTATGTTATAAATAGTTTGTTTTATGTTCTGATAGTTTCTGCTTTTTACTACAATAGGAGCGATGAAAACACAATTAGTTTTCGTTTCACAATTTTTATTGACCCTTAAATAACCAGTGTTGCCTTTAAGCAACATGCCCAATTTTGTCTTCTAAAATCTTGAGAATAAAACTGAAACTCTAATGCCCGTTGTTACCAAAAGGATGCGCACTGAAAATGTTATTAAATCAATTTACAACATATAGATGGCAGCCTGAGTACTGATGAAATAATTAAAAATAATTTAATAATAAAAAATAATTGATTGAAAAACCTTAAAACAAAATAGCATTTTTTTAAGGTATTGTCTCGTGTTTTATGCAAGAAATAAAAATCAAAAAACATTTTTAAATATTTTTTTTTAAAAATCGGGTATTTAAGAGTTAATCCTAAATGCAAAAGTATAAATCTAAAGTCTAAATCCTAATCTTTCCTAAGTTATACAATTTTACAACATTATTTAGTTTTACAATTTTATTACGTTTTACAACTTTTATTGACCCTTAAATAACCAGTGTTGCTCTTTAAGCAAAATACCCAGTTTTGTATTCTAAAATCTTGAGAGTATGACTGAAGCTCTAATGCCCGTTGTTGCCAATAGGATGCATACTGAAAATGTTATTAAATCAATTTACAACATATAGATGGCAGCCTGAATACTGATGAACTAATAAAAATAAATTGATGTTTTTCACTTGAGGCTGCATCTTTTTTGTTCTTTACGCTTGAGAATACCATATTTTATTTCACAATGTTAAATATAATAGAATTTGATCAAGGAATTTTTTTTCTCAACTAACGCCCAGTGTTGTCAACTGGTAGCAAACTGTTTTTTTCAGCTGTAAGCTACACTTAAAACCTTAAAACAAAATAGCATTTTGTCTCGTGTTTTATGAAAGAAATGAAAATCAAAAAACATTTTTAAATATTTTTTTTAAAAAAATCGGGCATTTAAGAGTTAATCCTAAATGCAAAAGTCTAATAAAAAGTTTAAAATCCTAATCTTTCCTAAGTTTTACAATTTTACAACGTTATTTTATAACGTTATTTAGTTTTACAATTTTATTACGTTTTACAACTTTTATTGACTCTTAAATGCTGTGCTCTAAAATGCATTGCTCTTTAAGCAAAATACCCAGTTTTGTCTTCTAAAATCTTGAGCATAAGACTGAAGCTCTAATACCCGTTGTTGCTAATAGGATGCATACCGAAAATGTTATTAAATCAATTTACAACATATTGTTGGCAGCCTGAGTACTGATGAAATAAGAAAAATAAATTGATGTTTTCACTTCTTGTACGCTTGAGACTACCATATTTTATTTCACAATGTTAAAGGAAATTCCTTATCCGTAATAATAGTTCTTAAAATTCATCTGTGTTTAATATTATAGAATTTGATCAAGGAATTTTTTTTTTCTCACTAACGCCCAGTGTTGTCGACTGGTAGCAAACTGTTTTTTTTAGCTGTAAGCTATACTTGAAACAAAATAGCATTTTTTAAAGGTATTTTGTCGTGTTTTATGCAAGAAATGAAAATCAAAAACATTTTTAAATATTTTTTTAAAAAATCGGGCATTTAAGGGTTAATCCTAAATGCAAAAGTCTAAATCTAAAGTCTAATAAAGAGTCTAAAATCCTAAGTTTTCAAACCTTTGATTCGAAGTTATCAAATTTTGAGATTATCCATTTCCCAGATTAATCGAACCGTAGATGATTCCGTTTTATCTTACAGTGAAACAAAGTGTACAATGCGGGGAAAGAGAATTCTAGTTAGCATCGCAAAGATTAATGGAATAGAGAATATTCGATTGGAGCAGTAAACAGCGCATATATATGCATGCAGTTCACCAACGTTTCCATTCTATTCCAAGACGATGCCTTTCATTAGCGTCTGAATACAGTTTATTATTACCCGGTGTAGTCTTCGACTAACGGATACGGAAGTAAAGAAAAAGAACAAAGCGCTTGAAAATTATCTTGATTTATTTTACAGCTGAGAAACTAACTATCTAAGCAATCGATGAAACACGTCTTAGATTCCACTTGCAAAGCATTAGGAAAATTTAAAACTGTCGGAGCAAGCTATTTAAAGGCCGAGAAACTACCAATAGTTAAATCTCTCCACTGCGAATAGAGTCCAGTTGCAGAAAATGTTAAGGGAGAACTTCAAGAAGTTTATTTTATATAACTCGCGGTTAGTTAGTTATATTAACGTCCCGTTTTTGAAGCAGACGAGAGCTATTTTGAGACGGAGCTCGTAATTTTGAACCTCGGTCAGATGACGAGGTCGACACCTGATCTGGCAATTTCCGCACCGCACTGGCTGGAGGGCATTTGGGCCCGAAGGATTTGGCGTGCATCAGGTCCCCTTGCACGGCGGTTCTTCGGTGGAATCGGGTTTCGAGCCTGGAACCCTCAGATCTCGGGGTCGAGACCTTGCCACCAGTCCACCGCGGTCCTTTAAACAATTAAGAAGTATGCCAAAGGTAAACTTTATTTTGCTTCAAACATCCAATAATATTTATGCATATTTTCTACATATAAATTATAATGTTACTTACATAAATACAGTAATTTGAATGTGATTACAGATATATCATGTTCATCATCATTTACACCATTAAGTTTTAATGAATTAAAAAATTTAAAAAATTGAACGCTTCAAAATATATGTCTATAAACATTAAGAATCTATTTAAAGTTGTTGAATTTGACCTCGCAAAAAAAAGTGAGAAGAAGGATTAATAATAGAAATACGGATTTGCTGAGGGATTATGATGTGGTAATATGTTACGTGGTTTTAATAGTGAAAGGCAAGAAAAAAATAACCATTCTCTGCGAGTAATTATTTTCTTTGAGGAAAAAAAAAAAGAGAAAATAACCATACTCCAAATCACTAAAACATAAGAACATGCAACCATCGCATTTATCAGAAAATAAGCTACGAAAAAAATTCCGAAATTTCATCAAGTAAGGCAATGTGTCATAAAACTTCAACCTAAATTCTTTTCACTGAAATACGTGAAGCAGAACACTTTCTTTAGTTTCGTTAGGAACATCTTTTGTTTAAAGCGGAAATTCGAATGTTAAAATATTCATTGAGAATTTAAATGAGGATTAAAGCACAATGGAAAATCAAACACAAAAGTAGCACCGCCAAAAGACGTCAGTACCCTATTTGGAAGAACTGTAAAGCCAGCTTAAGATTAAATACCCAACTACCTCGCTTTCACGCGTCCATTAGAGCCTCCAATCTAATCCTCTGTGAAAACAAATATAATCCTCCAAGTAGAAGTTGGACAAAGAAGTCGGACTTTCAAAGATTTCAAAAAATAAGAAGAGAAAAATATTTAAATTTGTTAGATATTTTAATTTGTCAGTAGATAAAAGGAACATAATGTTTGGACAGCATTATTTGAAGCAGAAATCTTCTTGCGTGAAATTTCTTAAATTTAGAATTGCAGCAACACGTATTAAGAAAATTGCATCACAATATTTGACAACAATAAATTAAAAAAATAATTAAACAAGATCATCCGAATCCATAAAATGTTACAATATTTGTGACAACTTGCGACAATATTTGTTACAATATTAGCGAAATACTTGAAGGAGATTTTTTTTCTGTAAGGTTTCTCAAATTAACAGTTACAACAACACATACTGTTCAGCAACGGATTCCGAGACTACCACTTTTGGACGATTTTACACCGGAAAGGGGTGTCAGGCAATGAGTCATATGAGCGCATTTCCGGAGTTTTTTGTTAGATCACGCTCAGTAAAATGTAAACATGACCCTTCCATTCTTCACTTTCCCCCTATTTTGATGAAAATAACTCCGCCCCGCGCATGCGCAAAAGCGCGGAGGGTTTCCGAATCCGTTGCTAAAGAATAAGTGGTAGTATTTGCGGACTTAATTGTGGTGCATGAAATTAAATATTAGTAGAGGAATAAACGAAACCACACGATTCCTCCTTACTTCCCTTTAATTTTTATTTTGTAGGTATATCAAGGACATAGTCTTTGCCACAGAACTAAAGGCTAACTAAAAGATAAAAGAAGCTATGTGTAATGTTACAGAACACTTAGCTAGAACTAAAATACCTCTGTGACATTCTCCGAGCTACCAAGAGGAAACACGTTGAAAACTACTAAAGTAAGTAGTCTTGTTAAAAACTTTATAACACTACTTGCAAACAAACATATATCAAATTATAATAGTTTTCGCACAATAAGATTTTAAAATCAGGGCAGGACTTTGTGCTCACCTTGTATCTTTATGCAGCTATAGTTCCATGATCAATGCTCAATTTAAATATCAGATTTTATATTCAATAAAAATTATTGAAAATTCAATATCATTAAAACACTTGGAGACTGATTAAAATTTATTTACACACATTAGTTACTTTTAGTTAACTTGTTTCATGTTTGCAAGCATAGAAGCCCGACGCATGCGCAAAAGCCCGGAGGGTTTCCGAATCCGTTGCTAAACAATATTAAGAAATTTATACGCCAAATTTTTCCAGCCACAAATTTAAAAAATAATTGTCCGAAATACATATAATCGAAAAGGTCAATTGAGAAAACATTTTATAATATCAGAGGTGAAAACAGCAAAGATACAAAAAAGAGGAAAATTCACGAGAGTAGCTACATTTTTACGTGAATAGAGACATACATTAAGGAAGAGATAAGTAAACACTTATTACTGGATGATTTACTCATCAGAAAAAAAAAATTATGAAACAAATATGGCCTTCCTTACAGCCATGTATGAATTTTTTCAATTACAAATACTTATTTTTATTATAAAATCAACGTTTTCTTACTCACTTTCTTAAAATAGATACAATTAATAAACAATGTTCTATAATATCAATATTTTTTTATAAAATACATGTAATAAACCTAAAATATATAAATCAGACTTTGCTTTATAAAAGAAAAAGTCACAAAAGAGTCCTGCATAAATATCAGTTTACAAATACAAAAAAGCGGAAAATCGCGGATCCGCGGAGGATTTTCACCCCTGTAATATTTACGAATTGTCGAGGAATGAAACGTCGTAGTTAAAATATCCTCGTATTATTGTGGTGCGAAAGTTGTTTGAATGAGATGATGTCAAGGCTGTCCTCGCTTTTGGAAGACTGCTTAAATTAAGAAGTTCATCTCAGAGAACAAATCCGCTTCAAACAATAAAGGACTTTCACACGAGCTTTAAAATAGTCAAACACACAATGTATTTAACACGCATATAATATTACTAATCACTCCTAGAGGCACGTGTTCTAGTAATGATTACATTCGACAATAAATATGCAGTGTGATAATTTCTCAATGAATAGAATTCCTCCGTGTAGTGCACTTCTTTGTAAAACTTTCCGCTTAATACCAAAATCTCTCGCACAATATTAAAACTCTGAAACTTAGAATTCGGAATAAAATATCTAAGGAAAGTTGTATCTTTTGAAAAATGTTAGCGGAAACTCGACACGTAGGAAATACACTTCTACGGAAAACAAAGTACTTCCTTAAGTGCTTCCTCAGGATGAGAGTAGAATGCATATCGCATGCATAATAACATGAAGTGTTTAACGAATAAACGAAAATTGTTCTCAGAAGTATATTCAATAACTACGCGATTAATTTTGAGAGTTTAAGAACGCAAACTAAAGAATCTATTCTTGGAAAACATTATCCGTTATCTGTTCGCATATTATCGTTTACCAAAAGCAAAATACTACCGATTCGAAATGTATGGATTTAAAAAATTGCAATCCTCTCTTGCTTCAAATAACACTCACCACACACGGATTGCTTGAAAGCATTCATGGATTACTTCCTCCTTAGTTCAGTTTAAAATTGCAATCGCTTTTAGAATTCGACAGACAGTTTAGATAACAGCGAAACAGCATTACAATTGAGCATTATATCATGAAATGCACAACATGCGAATGTAATTACGGTATTCGTCAAACGAACAAGATTATTCAAATTCGATTTGTCTGGCAACTTAACACCGTTACAAGAGCTCCCGAGATCTTATTTAACGAGACATAAACCAATTAGATATAGGAGTTTACAGTCAAATTTATTTATATTATTTCATTCTGATCCCAAAATCGGACTTTTATCTTGAAAGAAATCAAGAATTGAATAAATACATAGTAAATGAATTGATATAAGAAAAAGGCGGACAATCATTAGGCAGTAATGCATTTAAAAAAACAAGCACGATTAAAAAATGAATTAATAATAAACATGAATATTTTACACCAGTCAAAATAAATATGCTGAAAACAAATTACTTAAAAAGAAACGCAAAGGTTAAAATAAAAACAGGGTAAACACGGCTTTAAAAATGTGTAGGTTTTAAGAAAATTATTTCACCAATTTTACGGATTTTTTTTTTTCATGGTATTTTAAAATGAACAGTAATGGTATTAAAATGACATATTCCAAAACACTTTATGCAATAAATGAAACTACAGAACCGAAGAGTAATTCATTAGAAAGTAAATTTATTATTTATTCATGATAATTCTCAAAGAAATGGTTGTCAAAGAGCAAATGAAAATGTGCGCTAGTCAACGACATGTATTTGTTTAGAAAAAAATAGATGAAATTTCCAGCTACTCAATAAAAATTCATATATTTATTTTCTTCCACTGAGAAGAATCGGCATTTGATTTAAAAAATATTTAAGTTTATTATATACTAGCAGTACGCGCACGTACGTGGAATCAGGACTTCAACAAAATGAAAAAAAAAGAAAAAAACGCCCACAAAGACATGAAAAAGTTTTGAAAACAAAATCAAAACAAAAGATACACATTATTGATTTTCCCGCTTTTTTTTTTCGCGATAAACAATAATAAAAAATTGCAACGTGAAAATTATTATACCGCAAGCTAAGTATGCCAGATACTGCCGAAAATAATAATCAGTCATTCAATTGAAGGTTATGACGTCACCTCCCCTTCAACCAATCACATAGCCATCTGCGTTCCGAAGAAGTGCCGCGCGAGGAACTCTCTCCATAAAAATAACTCTCAACCGCCCAGAAAAAAATTAATTTAAAAAAAACTTGAAAAGATATTTTAATCTTTTTAAAAGATATTTTAAATCCGACACAACCGTTCTACTTATAAGCTGAAAAAAAATTGAAAATAATAGTATTATTAGAAAGTCGGATGCAACAAATTTAAAATCAAAAGTAACATCTTGATGCCAAAACTGGGTATTTTTTAAAAATTTCTCAAAATTCAGTAAATTGCGTTAGAAATTCAAAACTAACTTCATTAGAACGGAAATCGTGTGCTCTTTCCGACGGTGTATCTATTTTTGTCGTACAGTTATTTGAAACCATTCTATTGAGAAATTAGTGCGAAAAATCAACCAAAACAACACAAAACATTAAATAAAAAAATTCTAGATTAAATTTTAAAATTTCGGCTTCGAGGTGCATTCAGTCACCATTACGACTACCTGTGTGCCAAATTTCATGGCAAATTTCATGACAAACACACACACACACATACACGCACACAAACATTGCCTTTTATAAGTATAGATAAGTTTTCATGCAAGTCAGATTCGTACTTCCGGTTTAGAGTCATTGGATTACACAAAACTAATCCTATTCTAGGGGATAAGCCATTTAACTTGGTATAAACATGATAGAGAAATTATGCTTGTTAAATATTATTGTTTATTGCTTTAATTATTTTCCAAAATAGGTATGGATTAACGAACACACGAGGCACTTGCGCTAGAAGGATACCAAACATGTAACTTTAAAAATTTCATTCTAAATTCTAGCAAATAATTCTTGCTTTTCGAAATGAAATTCGTTCGGCTTTATTAAGCAGCTGACATCCTAATTCTATCGTTGTTTATTTTTGCCTTATTTAGAAATTTCACTAAGGACTGGAAATCTCCAATAACACCCGCGTCTCTAAAGACGTCCAATTTCTCTAAGGAGTCGACATTGCACTGGAAAATCAAACCTCGATTTCCGAGAATTTACTTTAACCCGATTTCTCCAAGTACCGTGGTTATCGCACGTACTTAAAGCGCAACAAAGACTCAAATTTGACCCCAAGGAGGAATTAAAGGAGGTGGATTTTACGGTATTGAAGTCCTTGGGTGGAGAATTGCCCTCGGAACGCAAAACACCGCAATATCGGATTTCAATTACTTTCATCTCCAAATAAAAGTCCTTGTACATTCCGATCAGATATCTCTTCACAAGATACATTTTTCTCCTTAATACAGTTGCTGAGTGCGACTCAATGGAAAGTTCACGTGGGGAAAAAAGGGAATAAAAAGGGAGAAGCTGAGGAGGTTCCAGGATTTTTTGCTCTTCCGTGCTGCAGAGCTGTAGAATGGAAAACTTAAAACCGAGAACTGGAAAAAAAATCCAATTTAGATAATGGGAAAACTAATCGTTTTATTTCTTGGTGAGAAAGAGAATATAAAAAGAGAGGAATATGATTTTTATATATATTTTTTTAAAATTGAAAGCGAATGAAAAAGTAAACATTTATTGTGATCGAAGAAAGTCGAAATTTATGTGCAATGTGCAATCAATACTGGCCCCTAAGCTTAAAAGGCGTATCTCATTTTTTTTCAATTTTCAGATTTTTCCTACTTAGTAATATTGTGAGTTGTCCGACGTCATTTCTAAAACAAGGGCCGTACTAATTAAGAAATAGTAGAAAACTACTAAAGAAAAATGTCATTTTTGTGAGCTGCTCACAAACATTGCCAAGTAGGAAAAATCTGAAAATTGAGATACGCCTTTTAAGCATAGGAGGGCAGAATAGTATGTATATCAAAATAAAAGTTTTATTTTCTTATCATATTTATGCAACGTCTCAGATATGTACAATTTTCGTAACCTAAATCGTTTTCCTAGCTATGCTTTTCATTTTAGCCAGAAAACAGTGATTTTTTTTGCAAATAAATAACATTTTCATATGGTGCTTCTTTAAAATATCCCATCATTTTTTTTTTCTGATTGCACCAATGGCTTGAGCTAAAGCAGTCAAATTCCGTGTGCAATCCTTTCCAAATAAATAATAATAATAAATAATAAAAAGGAATAAAAAAAGACATTCTTCCACATTCACTAACTCAATTTTATAAATATTTAGCATTCTTCCTGTGAAACATAAAAACATTTTTTTTATTTAATAAATCACTAAAATCAAACGTGTTTAACTTTTGATACACATAAAATAACAAAATAATTTGTTTAACCTAATTATTTTAAGTTCTAAACTTTTAGCTATAAATGGTGAAAGTATGATAAACAAAGTGCATGAATTATAATTAGTACATTAAACATAATTTATTTTAGAAACATCAAGGGACTTTCTTAAGAAGCAATGTAGAACAAAAATCAAGCTTAATATTCATCGTCTGTAATTCTATATATTTTGAAACTGCGAAATATATTTCTCCTCGGAATTGGAAACATTTATGAATCATTGTAAACAAAGAATAAAGGACGTTTATTTGTGATATGTGACAAAATATAAAAAAAGAAATGTTTCTTAAATTTAAGCTACAAATTAAACTAAAATTTAACTTTGAAAAGACGCCTTTGCTTCAAGCTATTTTGTGCTTCTTTATGAAATCCTGAATTCAAAGTCAATGAGAAATAAAAAATAAATAAACAAACACAAACTGTTTATAATTATTATTATTTAATCAAACCTAACACGATTGCTAGAAGATTCATTATTTGTGATATAAAGATACGTAATTGTAGGTTGCAATATTTCTTAAATTATTACAAGTTTAAAATTGAAGAACGTATTAACAGGTTTAGTAAACATTTTTTTTTCTCTTTACTTTTTCCTTGAAAACATTGCATAATTTTTTTATAAAAATGGTCAATAAATATACAAAAATTTAAGCTACCTGCAAATAACCATGTTTTCTTAATAAGATTTAAGATATTGTTTTGCAAATGATGGCAGTCCATATCAAGTTATATGATATTAATATCCAATGCTTCATTTGGTCTCACTTAAATTCGTCAATCTCTTTACATCAGAAGGAAACTTGGACGGATTGAAAAATAGGAAAGAATCTGAAACGCAGAAACATATAAGAATATACCAAAAAGATAAGTAACAGGATTGATAAAAAAATCAGTTTTGTCAATCTTGTCGGTCAATAGGAAATAAACTTTTGCTTTTATAATAAACTGTGACGCAAATAAAAATTATAATTGGAAACTTTTTTGACAACTTCAGTGATAATGGCCTAAAAGAGTTGAAGCTACATAGTTGCAATATTTTCCGAACAGTTTTAATGACATAAAATCAGTTAATAATAACTTAAATAACACTTTTAGGAATAATTTTCTCCGATATAATTATTTTCTGATAATTTATTTGTGAACAACACAATCTCATGATACATAATTTCAAATTAACTGCAAATAAAAATCGTTATCTTACATCCGGTAGGATAATAAAATATTGAACAAGCATTTTAAATGATAAAAAAAGGACTAAATACAAGAAATTACAAGAAAGACAAAATTCACCACCGAATTCCATTTTTTTCTAATAAAACGTATACTAATTTATGGTCACTTCCTTGTGAAATCAATTTCTGTTTCTTTAGGAAAAACGAATTTGTTAATTATAGCTAAATATTGTTCTTATAAGAGACTGCTCAGTCAAGAGAGGAGTGAAAATCCCTTTCTTATCCCCTTCAGTCGGAATTAATAAATAATGAAGTGATGCTTTTTTCCCCTTGGTGTACTACTGCAAAGGGTATCTCATAAATAAAATTTCAGGCCTGTAGGGTGAAAAATGAAAAAAGTTATCCTACGTCCGGCATCCGGACAATACAGGATATTCCAACTGAAAAAAGGGTAACAACCACAGAAATTTCATTGTAAAATGGTTTCCATAGGATAATAAAATATTTAACAAGCATTTTAAATGATAGAAAAAGGATTAAATACAAGAAATTACACGAAAGACAAAATTCATCAACCAACTCCATTTTGAGAAGAATGAATATTTTATGGAGTTGTTTTGGAAAATCCAAATAAATGAAATGATTCCACCTCGAAATGAAAAATTCTTGCAAATATTATAATTATAAGAAAGTCGAGAATCAGATTTTAAAAAAAAGCATGTAGTTTCGTCAATTATTGAATTAATAGGAGCAGTTCTAAGTTGATGTCCGGCATATCGGACACCAGGTCGTAAGGGAACTCTGCTGTATCCTCTGCTTGAAATGGCTAGGAAATATATAGCCTAAATTAATCAAATCGGTGAGTGACGCAAGCCATTTGTAGTCGATTTCAAAGACATGCGCTTGGCAGAGACCTTTCATAAAAGGAAGCCATCAGAAAACTGGACGCTAAACGCCTGCCATCAACAGAGAAGCCCTTAAACAACGCATTTAATCGACCTTCAAGGTCTACTTACCATATCAGGGGGCATAGAAAAAGTCTTGCTCTGGCATGGCTCAATTAAGACTAATTAGTTACTCGGAGTTCTACTAGGAAGTAATAAATAAAAAGTAGTGTATGCATTTTACTTCTTCCAAAGTATAGCATATTGACTGAGAAAGTTATCTATGAAATGAGTTGTATTGATTAAAAGGTTTCTTACAGCATAGTGTAGAATACTTCTCTTTAAACTACCCTAAATATTGCATAAGTCATTCAGAGCTGCTGCGCTTTATAAAATCAGTTCCCATTAACTTACTATTTTTCTACAGTTTCGGAGAATACATTGAAAAAAAAATGAGTATTTCATTGCAAATATAAAACTAATAATATTATAAAGAAAATTCGTTTCCAAAAGTATTTTAGCTCAGTTTTCAATGATTTATAGTTGCAACGGTGATATCACTACAGAGCTCCAGCGTTTACATATTGTTTATGGGGGTCTGCGATATATTGAATCATCGGATGGCATGAGAAAACATAGCTGAATCGATGCAAATGTTCGTAATTTCGTTCAAAATGATACAAAAATTTAAAACAACAGGAATGAAACTATCAGGAATGAATAGTGATCGATTTCCATGGTTGAAAAGCAGCCAAAAATTTGAAGCAGCAACCATAAAACGCAGAAATGAAGCGACTGTACACTAGCGTTTATGGTCTCAAAAAACGCTATTATTCACCAATGCAGGCAAGTCACGTGATGTTACAGTCACATGACAAACGCAATTATATGTTAAATTCTGTGGTGTGATACGACGCTTTTCTCCGTCAAGATGCGCGATGGATTCCAAAATAAAATTGGCGAGGCGCATTTGACACCATTACATGAAAATGAATGACTCCAATAACACGTAATCAATACTGCTAAGAATACCTATTGTTCCGCATCATTTAGCTTGTTTTATTTCTTTTAATATTATTGTATTTTGTGTTCTGCATGCTTTATTCTATTACTTTTATATTCTATTATTTTACCTTGTTTTAATTCGAAATTAGAGCATATTGTGTATTTTTGTTTCTCTGCATGTTTAATTTTATCGCTTCCGCAAGACGTCGCTACTGTTTTATTTACTGCTTACTTGTCAACATATGATTCTGCTCGCATCACCCGCACTGACTGGACGCATTCTTTTTGTTCTGTTGTCATTACCCGCTCAGACGGGCCTAATATATATTATTTTATTTTCCGCACTGTCTCCACCTTGGAGACGAATTTGCTCTTTACTGCAACAAGCAGTCTAACTCAATTCTTTCTTCACAATCATTGTAACCGTAGCCTACAAATTGTTGTAAGTGTTTCCAAGAAACTGTATATATCTTGTATAATTGTGAATATAGAACTTTATGATATTCAAACAGTATTCCATCATTCTTAAATTCAAACAACACCAAAGTTTTAAGCAATCTTCAGAACAATTACGCATTCCAGCACTAGCTTCTAGGATGGTTTGAAATTCGTGATTTTCAGCGGAATCAATGCATAGCAACCGCAACAATACCTAAATATTTAGCAAAATACGGACAAAGAATCCATGCTCGTAGAATGAAAAATGCCATCTCCCAAAATAAAGAGAATACCATCAAGAACAGATAATGGATGAGATCAAAATGGCATTCTGGACGTTGCTGTTAAGTAGTCACAAGTGTTAATTCTGTTTCTGCAACTGTTTTCTGGCAACCAAAGCAGACTTCTTTCTAGATCTCAGGAAAATTGGCTATGCATATGGTCAGACACAAAGTGTAAATTATATAGAAGTTATTTCGCTTGAGAACTTTCATACGTCGTCACCCAAAACACAGAGATATTTATATTCAACAAATTTCTGTGATGTAATAAGTTCAAGTTTTGTGCGATTTCTTTTGCGAGATATAAGATCCTGCAACAAAAATTCAGAATATTTACATTTTGATTATTTACATGTTTAGAGAAATCATCCGGTGCCGCATCGTTCCTGATTTTCTCAGAACGTCTCCTAAATACCAACTTGATTCAAAGTTATTTGACTTTCAATTTATTCCGTGAATTCTAACAACGAATACTATGATAGATAATAGTCTGTATCTAGATCGAAGATTAGCTAGCTTCACTTTAGGTTGCTTACACAGTTTCTCATTAGTGAATCATTCAATTACTTTACAATTCTTGTACATCATTTAGAATTTTGTTCACCTACATCAAAGATACCAAATGTTTGTTTAACTTAATAACTTCTTTTTCTTTCCTGAACCTAATCTCATTCTCCCGACATTTTCTCTCTATCTTCCGATTTTTAAGGAGAGAAGATTTGGGGTTCATCACAGAAGTTTGAAGACCGATAAGAAGAATACAGCACATCAGACTCATTTCCTTCTTAAAAGTAGAAATTCCTGAAGTTATGGAACACCGTTTCCACGGGAAAGCAAAATTCAGGAAATAACAAGGTGTTATTTAGGATTAAGAGAAAAGAATTTCCCTTTTCAAAAGGATAACATTAACTTTAAAAAGAATTCTACTTTTTAAGCAATCTCACAGAATACCTTGATAATTCTTTAAATTAAGGAATTTGTCTTGGAAATTCGATTTTCGGGAAAGTACGTCAATAGATTGCAAGAAATGTTTCTTTTAAACCTTTTTTGTTAAACTTTATTCCTTCATTAAAATACGTTTATATGATCTTGGTGAAAATCTTGCAAAAAAATCTCCTGAAAAATTTTACAAAATTTATAATTAAATGAGTTATATTCAAGGAGCAGATTTCCCAGGAAGACATATTTGTCTGCATAGTGACACAGTATAGAGTGGGAAAAATAATTTACAGATTTTAATTTTCATTTGGGTTTTCCTAAATAAGTTTTAGGACCCGCATGGACTCTATGTTTATATGATTTTTGTGAAACTCTTGCAAAAAAATCTCCTGAAAAATTTTACAAAATTTATAAATAAATGAGTTATATTCCTGGAGCAGATTTCCCAGGAAGATATATTTGTCTGCATAGCGACACAGTATAGAGTGGGAAAAATATTTTACAGATTTTCTTTTCTTTTTGACGAATTTTCATTTGGGTTTACCTAAATAAGTTTTAGGACCCGTAGGGACTCTATGGCACAGTAATGCATTCTTTTCCATAAAAATAGCATTTTGCGAAGTTTCCTTCCAAACTGTTCCATAAAGGTGAAAAAAAGGCACCTAAATCTACGGTAGAATAGAAATCTACGTCAGGAAAAGAGTTAGGTGAAAAGAATAAAAAGAAAAAGGAAAAGAAAGAAACAGGATCGCGGCCTGTGGTTCTAAATTTGACTTTACCCCAGCAGAAGTATTCATATATTTAACTTCAAAAAGAATATGTGAAATCCAGCCTGAGAAATATGCATATACGCAATATTCTTTTCGATAAAAGCTAGCTAGGATCCTAAATCTGTCACACTTATACAGGCAGCAGAAATTCTTGAATATTATTAATAGAGGTACCACTTAAAGATAAATGTACAGTAAAGAGATGGGACTAAATTTAAACCCTTGGGTGTTATGAAATTTCGGATGTATGGTAAGTACATTTTCTGTAGAATTCCATCTGAAACACGGCACTCAATTTTCATTTTCTCTCCATCTATTTTCAAAATTGCAGAACATTTATTCTTATCCAACTTTTTTACATTTCAAAAGATATAAGCGCCTTTCATTTGTTTAAAAGTGATATGTTATGTTTCAAGCTGGATATAAAACAAATTTTATCATTTCAGAAATAAAACTGTCTGAATTTTTGTAATCGTAAATTTACTGTCGAATAAAACAAATATTTGAGAGCTATTGAACAAACACTAAAATTACAACTACTGAATTTAGCTGTTAAAATAAAATAAATGAAACAGAATTGCCAAAAAGTGACCTCGAAGCATTTAAAGAGTTTCAGTTAGAAGTCAAAAGAAATAAAAGTTTTAAAAAGCCCAAATATCGAAACTTCATTTTAATCGCAAATAATAATTCAACACTTTTTAATGCACCAATACACATTATAGTGAGATCTTTAAACGTGAGATATTCAATTAGTTACAGATTGTAATAATACAAAAACAGATAATATTTCTGCACAAATATCTTTTACTTAATAGTGATCCTAATTTTAATTACCTCCATAGATTTTATAAGTTCTAAAATTCAAAGCATGATTACTGCAATGTAAAAAATATTCCTTTAAAGAAAGACACTATTTTAACATAATGAAATACATTTCTTCGAAATTATTACTTACATTATTGAAAAACGTTTAAGGTAAGATAATTTATAAAATTTTAGAAATTAATTTTGTAAGAGAAAATATTAGAAAAAGGCAGTAAGCTGTCTTCAAAAATCGCTTTAGATAAAACCTGTCTTCAAATTATTTTCTTCGCCCACCTTGAATTTCTTGAAATCATTTACATATCTTTTGAAAAAACACAAACAAATGCTCAGTCAGACTATATTCTTGTTTTCTATTCAATTAAAATTGCAGTTTAATTACCTGAATGGAATTGAATGCAACACTGGCTTGAGGAAATAAATAGAACCTAGTAAAATTAAATACACCTCTATTCACGTAGAAGTAAATGAAGACTGTTAGCAATGAAAAGGTGTTCTATTACCTGATTTTACAAATGTGATGTTTTGTATCTAGAAAATGACAAATCTTTATAAGAGGCTTATCCGAGACGTAATTATAAATGATTTAAAAGCATTATTCCTCTTCAGTTTCGTTCGTAGCGTTTGAATTCATTCACATCTTAAGTTAAATTAAAAGAATTTTTAACACAAACAAAGAAAATTAGATCATATTTAACGGTTCTTTGCAGAATAAGATGTTATACTCTTATTTCTCTCCGAAACAAAATGAATATATAGTTGGTGGATTCTGTTCAATAAATCTGCTAACTTTTACTCTAAATACATACGCTGTTAGGTAAAATATTTAGGAAACTGTTTTCTACGTAGGTGGTCTCTTGTGCTCGGAGTTCCACGATGTGGCAATGTTTCTTGTCGAAAGACGTGTTCATATATAACTGATCTTTATGGCAACCTGTCGAGATGGTCTCTTTCGGAACAACTACATTCAGTCTACAAAGGCAAATTATCTACCGTTAAATAAATTTATTCCTGACTGTAATGGCTAACAGGAGGAATAAATTTATTCCTTGCTGGATTCATGTATGAAAATTCATTCATGAAATGTTTCTGAATCTTTTTCAATTCGTAGAAACAACAGTTTATATATGAGTCTTCAAACTTTGTAATGTCTTCTTGTCTCGGAAGATAAAAAAGGAACGTCAAAATACCTGGCTTTTACTCTACATAATATCATAGTATAATTTACTAAAATAAATTATTGAATAAGAGCTCTATTATGTGTGTGATGTTCTAAGAATTTTATGAAAAATAATCTCGCAAAGACAGCATTCATACTAAAGGGAAAAAGCTTATGGGAAAATTTGGATAAATCAGTTCATCTTTCATTTTTATAAATTTAGCACACAATATTAGATAAATATAAATTAGCAGTTTTATCACTCTTTTTTTAATATTGATGCAGAAAGTTGAGTTAGATTCATATAATTTCCCTAAGGAAGAAATCAATCAAAAAAATCTCACTTTTACTCCATTTCAAAGTATCTTTAAAAATAGGTCATGATTGCAAAGGATAAATTTAGCATACAATATTAGATAAATATAACTTAGCAGTTTTATCACTCATTTTTTAATATTGATGCAGAAAGTTGAGTTAGATTCATATAATTTCCCTAAGGAAGAAATCAATCAAAAAAAATCTCACTTTTATTCCATTTCAAAGTATTTTTAAAAATAGGTCATGATTGCAAAAGAGTCGAGAACTATTGTTAATGACGGTAAAAATTTCAGCAGTTTCTTGCACACGTAATAAAATAAGAGTTCGTAGAATTTTTCTTTCTTAATGTTTGATACGGTTGATAGTAATGGCGTAGTCACTTTACGGGTCCGATTTTTAAAATTAGATCTGACCCAACGTAAAAATTCACATTTCATTTTGGCTCCGACTAAATAAAACCTGTCCTGCCATTTTGTGGCTAACAATTTCATAGTAAATATATTAGAAGATGTGAAAATAATGATGATTATCAAACTAACTGCTTTAATCCTCGATTTATCCTAAAAAACGCATGACAAATTTTCTTCAATGTTCTCGTGTTTTCTTTAAAGTCTTAAACAGCTGTAAATCATATTTTACAGAAAAAATTTAAATCCTAGGCCCAGTGGGGATATTATTATCGTATTTATTTACAAGAAAATTTTCATGAAACAGCTGAGAAATAAATATAATTGAATATTATCTACTAGTATTATTATAATTGGTTAAACAGAAAATCCATAGTTTTTGCTTTGTTTACAGCGAAAACATCAATAACTTATAACAAGATGTTATGGTGCGTCTATAGAAAATGTTTTAACTGTTCAACCATTGTAAGTGTATGTAACCTGTCCCTTTTCCTACTGTGTATCAAAAAGTTTTTACACTTTTTTAATCATAGAAAGTACCAAGAAGCAAAAAAAGTGCGCTATGATAACTATCTATACTAAAAGAAAGGATCTATAGGTGTGCTGTAATGATTTTAAATGTGAATACAGTTATTGATATTTTTTTAAAAATTGTGTTTCTTCAAGCTGCCCAGGCTTCATTCTGAACCAGGGCTTAAACTATGGATCAGGACCCCAAATTGGATAGTACACATTGATATTGCGGTCGTGTAAATTTTCACAGCCCTTTCCTATGGATTTTTCAGCATCCATAGGTAAAAACTACAGAAAAAATTATTTCGATTGAAAAAGTTTCATTCAAGTCTAACCAAAATAAACACTTTTTAAATTAATTTTCTATTCATTACGAAATAATCTTTTATTTTCTAATTTATTATAAAATCTTGGGGACGCGAAAGATTTTTCCGCTTGAACGTAGGTCGCGAGTGGAACCAGCGGGAGTGGTCTCCCCTAAACTTTCTCGTATACTCCTAACAGATGTAGAGAAAAAATAAGCTAAAAGGCAGTAAAACGAACAAGAACCAATAATGCAGTGGAGAAAAAAATAAGCGAAATGGCGTACCAGGATTTCCGAAGGTCGTCCAACTCGGAAGTGGGATTAGAAGCCGACGTGAGTACCAATAGGGCTGGGTGTAGATAAAGAAAACGAAATTTGCAATTTGAACGCCTTTTTTCAACCGATTGACAGAAAAATTGGACACAAATCTACCATTAAGGTAAGAAGGCCACCTACCAAATTTCATTCATCAAAGTAATTTTTTAAAAAAGAAGTTATTCCGTTCAAAAGTATGCGATTATACAGACAGGCAGACAGTCAACCCTCTGACGGATTCCGCCAAAGATTTTATACGCACCTATATTCCTGATGATAAAACTGTGTACCAAATTTTATCTATCTAGCTACTCAAGATTTTGATTTATCAAGTTCAAATGAGCGCGGACAGACAGACTTCCCGTGGACTGATTTCGCTCATCATTTGATAGAAACCTACAAATTATGTGTCAAGATCACATACCAAATTTCATCCCTCTAGCTCTAATAGTTTTCGAGTAATCGTGTTCACAGACAGACATATATAATCCCAAAATTGTGTTTTTCGGACTCAGGGAAGTCTAAAACGTGGAGATTCGTCAAAATATCAAGTTCGAATTTTTTGTCGATTACAATACTTTCTTTTTGTATACTTCGTATACGAGAAAGAAAAAAAGTTCTCGTAGAACAGTGCCTGCAACTGCATGGATGACATTATCTTTCCCCACAACAATCGAGGCAAAAGACTGGAAAAAAAGTTTCGTTATGTGTTTATGGGCGTGCACAGTTCTAGAGAAACGATACTGCGTTAAAGACATTTCTTATAGTTTATTCCCCTCCCAAGGATATACCTCCGTGATTTTTCCCTCTCCAAAGATTCCACCTCTACAGTCTTTCCCTTGTTCAAAGACTGTTTTAAGACAGATTTTTATTAGTTAAATCAGATTGTTGATGCTCGTCTTACATCTTTTGTGCAAAATTAAATAAATAAGTTATTAGATTTATATGCTGAAGAAGTTTTGAAGTGTGACAGTTCCGCAGTGCCTGTACACGTTCGCCCTTGGTTGGTAAATGTCTGTTTATTTGAAGGAACGGCGTAAACATATTTTGTATATGAATTGTAAATGCAAAGATGACAAATGAAAAATAAATGAAATCAAATACATTCTATCAAAATGAATTCAAATATATCGATAAAATGAAAAATCAATAAATAGAAAGAAAGAATAAAATTTAATATCTCATATACAGTAAAAAATTGCTGCAAATTTATGTTTTGATATATACATGCATACACTATTACGAAAAAACATCTTCAAGTGGAACTGCAAGTAGTTTCTTCCCTTCAACTTCTAAAGAAATGAGGTAAATGTGTATAATATTTCAAAACTTCTTATCTATATTTACTGACGGCGATATTTTCTGGTCAACTCCTCATAACTGCACTTTTTCTATGAAAATATTGACAGCATTCTTTCAAGGGTCTTATTGACCTCTCAAATAATAAAAATAAGAAAGAAAAATGCGACTACTAAACATGGTATTGTGAGATCTTAAAAATAAAGACAAAGTAAAATATAGACTACAAAGACAAGAACTTAAAATACGAAATACCATTCGAACGAATAATAAAAAGAGAAAACCTTTAGACAAGTAAAAAGGTTTTACGCCCTTTAGAAAACGAAGTTATCAGAATAAATTTAGATTCTTTCAGTTAAATCTTAATTTACAATTCATGAAAATAGATTTATTTTATGTTCCTATGCCAATTTTTTCTACTAAAAATTCGCCCTCCAATTACATTCTTAATTGTAATACGTTTCCTTGTAAGCCGAACTTTAGATTCTTTCAGTTAAATCTTAATTCACAATTCATGAAAATAGATTTATTTTATGTTCCTATGCCAATTTTTCTACGAAAAATTCGCCCTCCAATTACATTCTTAATTGTAATACGTTTCCTTGTAAGCCTTTCTTTCACTATTGACCATTTATTTTCTCTTTTTGTAGCGCTCAAGATTATTAGTCTAAAAAGTCGTTGATTGCATAACAGAAATAAAAATTCTATTTTAATATTTAATTTAATTACTACCAGAAGAACTTAAAGGTAAAATTTGCATATCATTTAACAGCATTTGTACGGACTCAACACACATATTTTTTAACTTAAATAATCTAATATGAAGCCAAAGCATACCAGATAATATTAAGACTTGTTTTATTAAATCTCCTAATTATTTAAAAATATCTCGAATAAAACAATAAATGCCCTGACATTTTAGAATTATAGTAATAAAAGAAACATTTTCAACTTTGTAATCTTTGAGTGAAATCAAATACAAACAAACCGAAATAGAAAAATGGCCTTTTTCAAATTCAATCGAGACTTTTAATTATTGAAAATGAATAACTGACACTTTCAGTGAAAATTGATAGTTTTAAATTTTAACAAAACAAATTAATTAGTTTACTCTGAAAAGCAGAATAATTTGTAAATGTACACCTTTAATGTCTTTGGTAAGTTTCCAATCAAAACTACATTAGCAAAAAATACCTCGTTAAATATAGGTTTCTTTCTCATTCAGAAAGAAAAACTCCTTTCGAAATACTCAATAGTTGCTTTACAAGAATACCAATGATATTTTTATAACATATTAAATTTGTATTAAAAAACAATCAGCAAATATGGCCCATTTTCTGAAGGCATGAATTTTTAAATGTTTGAAGCTCCTTAAACATTAGTCATACATCAAAAATGATTTAAAAAATAAATGCAATTTCACGATTCATGAAAGTATTAAGAAAATGATTTTATCATTAAGCTTGCATTAATATTTTTTTTGTTTCTCTTTTTTTCTCTTTTCTCCAGTATATACAATATACAGAACAAAGAATCCCAGTCAAAAACTAATTATTACAATTATCGTCAAGTTAGTAGATCATAAATTATTTGGATAAAATACTATTTCACATCATTAAGCAAAATTGATAAATTTTAAGATAATTTTGTCAAATAATCTTTGAAATCATATCTTCACTGAACAGAAAATCAAGTTAAATCAGCATACTCTTTACACTTATTATTAAACATTTGAAATATCTTACTATTCAGATTACTATAACACCAAAATTGCAAAACTGAAATCACGGGATAAATTCAGAGCGACACAGAAATTTAAATTTCAACGTTGCAGTTCTTAGATTTGTGCAGGTTCACTTAATGTCAGTTTTATTTGGAGAAAATCTTGAAAATTCAATCAAATGTACTTGCATTAGATGGCACCTTTTTAGAATTTGATGAGCTTGACAGGGAACTACATTATATTTTAAACTTTTCACAAGCAACGGGTCGAAAATTTCTGAAAAGGGATTTTATACATAGCTGATATCTATTAATAAAAGAACAAGTTTCAGCAAGGCTTCTTAAGGATTGTATTTGATAAAGAATTGAAGCACTTTGAAGGAAATTCAAAATTTCTACTTTGGAGTTTCATTTGTTTATTTATTCTATTTTTTGGACTATGAAAACTAAAATGAAAAATTTCAGTTTAGAAAGGAAAATGGAGTATGAAAGAGTAGATTAATGCATTTAAATTTTAAATAGCATACACAAAAGTATGATACGTAAGGATCATTTTCGAAAATTTTAAATGGCAAGCAATAAAAGAAAACTAAAATTACTGTTTAACTTTTTCCTTACGAGCGGTATAGATGCTGTACAGGCCATATCCCATAACTTTGGTTTCACATCCTTCGACAAGCTATCTGTGAGTTCTCTAATCAGCTTGTAGATAAACTTATTCCCAGGCCTGCAGAGTCAATTCATGAGGCGTTGCAGTCTTGGGACAAACACAACTGTGCATGTCATCCAAACATGTGATTAAATGTTACGCTGTATAACACAACGAGTATGCATCTGTCACGTCCGCCGTGTATATATTGTTTACGTTTTGCAGAAACTTTGTCAGTAAAAAAATGCTTTATTGTATAGCTTTTTGCTTTTATAACGCAAAAAGCGTTATCAAAAGATAGAATAGTGAAAAAAGGAAAAAAAAAAATTATAAGCCTACATCATTATTTTAGCCATAAAAGTTTTGCCAACACAACAGTGTGCGTATATTTATTCATTTATTTCAAATAAATGAAGTAATTTAATTATAATTTATTTAAAACAAACAAAATACATTATAAATTCAAAAAACTTCAAAACAATTAAAATTGGATTTCTTTCATGATGTTAACAAGGATGAAAGGTTTTGATGTAAATAAACTGGACAAAGTTTGGAAACTAATAAAAAAAATGCCCTAAAATTTTAAAATTTTAGTTTTAAAGCAAGAGGTAGAACAATCTTACCAAAGAAAATACACATTAAAAAATAAACAGTTATTCTAAACAGCAAAAAAATTGCTCTTAACGTTATGAACAGCTATTTCCCTAAGAGCTGTCCACCCAAAATTTGAATTGGCTCCTATCACTTAACGTTCATCATATAAGTTTGAATTGATTTAATTTTGTCACCATAAGTCAATGGCAAAATTCGTTGCTAATGTTGAATAACTAGAATAGTAATTCTACTGACAGTTGGAAGGACGAAGGTCTTATTTTCAAGTGACTTAAAAGGGACCGGGAAAGGATTTTTCAATTTCCTTATCAAACCCCCATTTTAAAAGGATATCTGAAATGTCGTCTAGCCGTAATCTAAGGTTAACTTATGTATATGTCTGCATATGAAAAAATAATTGAAATCGTGGGGCTTTAAGAGACTGAGGCATGAACATCACATTATCGTTAGACGAATTTGTCACTTTGATTGAGCCTTTCGAAGTTCTCACTTACGTGGAATATTTCTGAGTTAAAAATAATGAATTACAGTATCCTAATATCCATCATTTGACCCAAAAGAAAATCGTCAGATCATTCATTTTGCACTCTAGCTCGATGAGTTTATGAGAAACAGAACAGATAATATTGATTTTTATTTTTTTAAAAATTATAAGTCTGTCTCACTTAAGTTGAAAATCCTCTTAAGCTAATGCAGGTCTGATAATTAAGTTTTGTTCAGTAGAAAAGAAATTAATCTTGTTTTTCAAAATGTTTTCTTTCAAAATTTTTATTGTTGACTTTTAAAGCTGACAGTTTTTAGTGTTTTTGTTCAAGCCTGGATGTCGCGGAATTTTTTTGTATGATATTTCTATAAAAGTTCTCTCGAAAACATATTACTTTTTTCAGTGTCCAGCTAATAAAATAGAATGCACAAATGCACCAAAATTAAGCATATGTTCAAGGGATACGGCAAAAACTGAGTAAAATTTTAGAAAATATTTCGAAATCACTTGTGAAGAATTGTGTGATGAAGATAAAAAGTTGTGCATGTGCGAAATATTTCCGTCGATGTTGACATGCTCAAAGATTCTGCACTAGAAAACGACCTCAAATCTCATTGTGGCTGAAAGACACCAAATTGATATGTTTATGAAAGGCAAATCCATTGGAATGCTCAAATGTGGATGATCTCAAACCGAAGCGTCACGAATTTTGAATATGCCTCAATGTGGAATCTTAAGACTGTGGAAGAGGTTTTGGATTGCTGGAGAAGTTAACCAACTATCACTATCAGGATGGGCAAGAGTAAATCCTCTAGGTAAGACTGATTTTTGGAAATAACTGAGAGACCTCAGAGGAACCGTTTTACCAGACAACTGAGTTCAGCTGGGACCTCCGAGAGCAATAAATGTCTAGTTTTATGAGTGAGTGCTTGCGACGGCCCCGGTTCAGCACAGACAGCCTTTACAGCAATAGTTGAAGACCGTTTACAAAAGATTCAAACACATTGGTTTCTGTTACAGAAAACCAGCAGTTTCATTTTCCCCCAATTCATCTTGAAACATACGCGTTAACAGAGCAGTTTAGAATATCAGCATTTAAATCGGTAAAACTGATATGGATTGCATGGTGAGAACTTCGAACTCAGTTTTATCATGGAAACATCACGGTAAATTATTTTCCATTAGGGGAAATCATGGCATCATAATGGACGGCCGAACAGACTTGCACATCTTTGAGGCGGGATCTGTTACTGCTGAAAGATGGAGAGTACGAGCCTTTCATTCGCCTATATCGAGGTGCTGTAGGCTCTATATTTGTAATCACATATGATAGCGCGCAGCCGCCGTATGAACTCAACCGGGAACTTCCTTCAAAAAGTAAATACTTAACACATGCATTGACCTTCTTACTTCTTGATCTTTATAAAGCAAGTAACGGGTGAATTCAGTAGACAACTTTCAGCCTTTCACCTAACACCAAGCTTCTCTCCAGGACGAAAGACAATTCTGTGTCAGACTTGGAGATCTTAAAGCTCGTAACCCTCCAGTATCTTTATTGAAAGTAAGAGATATCGTTGTTCAGCTGCTGTGTAATCATGCGTAGCAGCCAGAAGTAACCACACACCTTATCAAAAATCAGTTTCACCTTTTTTACTGATTAATTTTCTCTAAATATACTGGCAATGTTTTTTCGACCTTTTTATTTGGATAGTAAGATTCAATATTCTATTGCTTTTTCTTTGTTTATTCTTCCACTAGCCGCCTACGGCGACCAGCTGGTTCGCCAATCTTTTATTAATACTAATAAGGCAATTAAGGCGGACATTTTCAACATTTCAATTCTTGTAAGCTGAAAGCAATAATTGCAATAAGGACAAAGAAATGAATTTAAAAACACAAACAGTGAACAGATTAGTTAGTATAACTGAATTTTAATTCTTTATACACAAAACGAAAATGTACAGGATGTTTTCGCATATAATGAACTTTGAGTTAATCCCTTGTATTTAAGTTTTATTAAGTGAAAATATTCTTTAAAAAATGGAAAAGATAATAAGTAATGAAAAATTTAAAGTACAATAATTAAATTTCTCAGCTAAAAATAATTTATATATTAAAACTCAAAAGAACTAAATAAAGTTTTTTCTGTGAAAAAAAAGAGAATTGACTACATTTTGTGAAACGCAAAACTAAATTCATGATAACCATTTAAATCTAATCACTAAAAACATCCATTTATAAAAAAAAATTATTGAATTGAAATGCATGAAAGAAAAAAAACCAAATCTTGAATAATTATTCTGTGCATAACAAAACAACAAACTATTCTAAAGCTATCTATTAGGCTTAATTAATCGCCGATAATAACATTGTGGAAAAAATTTTGTAAAATTTGAGAAAAATTTAGATGAGGAGAGAATTTTAAAACTTAAAAAAAAAAAGGGTTAAAAATTATTGAGAAAATAGTATTAAATAAAAAGCTAAATGAGAGTATTGGAAGAATTAAAATCTAGTATTTAATTTCAGGTATGCAAAAAAGAGGGGGAAAGATGATGAAGTATTTGTTGACACTGACGAAGGGAAAATTCACCCGCGGCTCGAACTCAAGGTGAAACGATGGAAGAAAGATACGTTACCGAAACAGCGGGAAGGAATGTTTGAAGCAGTTGTAATGGAGTATAGGCAAACAAAAAAAAAATGGGGGGGGGCCGGGGCAAAGAATGCTGAAAAGAGGGGAATTATTTATATAAAATTTATCTGGAGCGCTTACAATTTACATGAAGTGATTTTTAATATTAGGGAGAATTTCAAAGAATTTTTTTGGCTAATTTTAGATTTAGAATAAACTCTAAGCTAGGAGCTTAAGCGCATTTCTCAGATCAGTGTTAAAAATGTGGAACGCTTCACCATTTTGCGTGTCATCCTTGAAAAGAGGTCATGCTAATCTTCTTTGTACCGTTCCATGTTTAGTATATGAACTGTCGAAGCGATTACATCAATAATAATTTTGAATATACTCGCAGCCATTACAGCTGCTACGCCCCGCCTCCCTTACGTCAATTTCTACTCTCGCTACCAGCGACCTTAAAGTTCCGATGAGTTTAAAAATTTATAAAAAAATAGATAAAATTGTCTACAATAATAAAACTGGTATCATTGAAAAGATAATTTTTTGCTCTTTAAAATGACATGAAAAATTTCTATGTCAATCAATTCATTCAGAAGTTATTGGCAGAAAACGACGAAATTTGGTTTAATTTTTAAATAATTTAAATGTGAATTAAAATTTAAAAAAAAACGGCTCCGAGGTGCACATCTTCAGCATGCAAAGTATATCTGTGCCAAATTTGGTAGCTCTGTGTTATACGGTCTGTTCTGTACACCGCCAACAGACACACAGACAGACAGACATTCATCTTTATTAGTATTAGAGATAACTCTATAACACCCACATATCACGGTTCCTTCCATTACGATATATAATTCCTTAAATATTGCAATAAACAGCAATTATGCTTAACTTGCTTCTGGCACACATGCGCTTATATGAATTCAAACTAAGCTGAGACATGAAGAAATTAAGATTGGGATCCGGGAGGTTTCGAAGTATGGAAAGTGAAAAGAGTTGAAGACTAGTGAAAGAGAATCTATTGAAAGAATGACAAAAACCTACTTGGATGAAACTTGATTAATTTAACTATGCTTAATTGCTTATGACACACATGCGCCTATATGAATCCAAACTTATGGTTCTAAGCTAAAACATAAAGAAATTAAGATTGGATCCGGGATGTTTCGAAGTATGGAAGGTGAAAGGAATTGAAAATAAGTGAATGAGAATCCATTAAAAGAATAACAAAAATCTACTTGGATGAAACTTGATATTACTTTTTCTAGGCAATTTTATAATGTCTGTGTAACTCATGAAAATACCAGCTACACAGGATGACATGAAAGTAATACTCTCAACTACATATCTCTCACTCTTGCTCACAAAAGAATAATTCCATAGTTCATACAACATCATTTTAAGACAGTTATTGAGGTGGTTGAATAATATAAACAGCCATATATGCATATATTAATGAAATGCTCTAAAATCTATTTATCTTTTTATGTTCTATTACTAAGGTGTTTGAAAAAAAATGCAACATTTATTACAAAGCATACAGCAGTAATGTATCTACGTATCGATGGATTTCATTGACGGATAAATGTAAATGCATGAAACATAAGTCAAAACATAATTTTTATTATTTTGAATACTTTTTTCTGACGAATAATATACCGTGTAAAACTGTGTTATTACAACAAGAAACATTATGATATAATTGGGCTTCAGAAATGTACATTTTGGCTTAACTGTATAGTTTTGAAACCTAAGAATCAATTCGGGTTTATTTTGACTTAGAGAAAATTTGACTTATCTCATTTAAATTTCAGATAACAGTTTTATTATTAGCCTTACAATTTTTAATTTATTAAAACAACACGTATATAAAATCTATTAATTCAGAAGCTACTGAAATATAAAGGATATTTATTTACATTACACAAAAACAATACTTAATATTCATTTAAATCATTCTATTTACATAAAACTGCAGCCACATTTACAAAAAAATATAACGCACGAATTATTATGGCATTGAAATTGCAAATACATTTATTTTCAAGGTGCACAAACAAAGCGAATTCCAAATCATTGCTAAGAAATTAGAATAAAATGTGACAAGCGATTGCTAATAAATCATGACAATACATTTATAAATATTATACCAACATGGTAAATAGAATATCGTTAAAAAATATATTAATTGTATTTTATTAAATATTTCATGAAAACAATGTTACCAAATGATTTCATTAGATTTTATATGTTTAACACATATTTAAAAAATTATTAAGAGTTATTTCCTTAGAAAATGTTACAGATCAAAAGGTTAATTTCTTCAATTCAAGTGAAATCATTATACTGGGTGCATATTTTCAAATTTAATATTACTTATTTTCTCAAACTCTTTTGAGTTTATTAACTATAGAGTCAGCTACAAACACTTAAACTGAGATTAACTATCTTCATAAATAGCATAAGTTAAGGCGGGATAAGTTGGTCCCGAATTTGTAATATCAAAAATTTATTTTGAATTTGTACGTTTTTGCTAAATATGATTGACAACTATAATATATCAAAGTATTAGACATTGGCCTTTAAACAAGTGCAGAAAACTTTTTTAAAGGTAACCAATCATTTAAGTGTAAAAAATAATTCATAAATATGTAGCCACATTTACCCAGTTATCCATCTCATAGCGGTAAACGAGCAACTCTCACTGAAATTTAGAAATGATAGAGATAATTGTTTGTGTATCTGAAATGTTCTTTTGTTATTTAACAATATTTGAGTGCTGGTTTCATAGTTAAAAAATAAAGATTTTAATATATTTATTATTGTTGTATGTGAGAGGGTGAGCCTCAGAAGTTCACTTACAATGCCAGACATGATCTCAGTTGATTTGTATAGAGGCTGTTATTTAATCTGAAATAATTTTTTTCCAAAATTTTGTGTGCTTTCACATAGGCGTTTATACAGGGTGTCCACATTTCTCGTGGACCAATAACTAATTTCTAAACCATTAGAGATAGACAAATAGTTTCAATTGGAAAAAATGCCTTAAATAAAGGGAAGAATTATATTTTATGCTTTTTGAGTCGCTAAATATATTTCTGAAAAAGTTACGAATTCTAACTTTTTATACCGTCCCCCGGTCCTATCAGCCATATTTAGTAAAATATTCTTGACACTCTAACATTTTAAAACAAAAAAGTCCCACTGCGACTAAAACTGAATGAGTTATAGAACTTTAAATTTCATGATTTTTAACCAATCAGCGGCCTCGTCGAGCAAGTGCTGTGCATTGATTGGCGGATCGTCTGCAAGAGGGCAATTAAACTGGTGTAAAGTGATCTAAGTCAGCGATATTCAAAGTACCATAACTCGATCAGTTTTAGTCTCAGAAGAGTGGGACTTTTTTGCTTAAAATGTTAGAGAGTCAAGAATATTTTACTAAATATGATTGATAGGACCGGAGGACTGTATAAAATTTAGATTTCGTAACTTTTTCAGGAATATATTTATTCACTCAAAAAACATATATTATAATTCTTTCCTTCATTTAAAACATTTTTTTCAATTAGAACTATATGTCTATCTGAACGGTTTAGAAATTAGCTATTGGACCACGATAAGTGTGGACACCCTGTATAGACGTACAAAATCATTTGTCATGGATTTGTTTTGGCTGATAGCACTAAATTGTTTTTCAGGTTTTTGTCCTTCATTATCATAAACTCCTGTTGATTTATTATTGCCATCAATATTTTAGTTAATATAGTGACAAAGGTTTCATTTACCAGTTCGACAAGTCACCTTTTCGCTTTTTTTTTTTTTTTTTTGCCTGGATTTGCTCCTACTATAAGAGTTTTGTCTCGGTCGATCTTTAAAGACATCAAGTCTAAGTTGCTCTTGGATATGCGATGAGAGAAAAGGGAGCTTAAGTAACAGTTCCTGATTATCGATTGCTTTATTAATAAGGTCGGGTGAAATGTGACTTTAATGTCCCTCAAAATTAAAGGTATTTGCCTTCCTGGTGGAAATGAATTGTCACATGAAACCTTTTACTAAAAATATCTGAGATCATTTCATAACATTTTTTTACCTTTTATTCACTTTATTGAGCTATTCTATAGAGTGTTCATCACTGCCACTCTTATACCATGTTTATACTGAACCAAAAATTGGAACTAAACAGAAAATAAATCTACTTAGAGAAATCTTTAAAGTGTTTTAGCTATTTTCATTGTAATTACAAAATTAAACTCACCAGAATAACTTGAATCAAGAAGTGTCTCACGCTAGAAGCAGCAAAATTTCTTCCTTTAATTAAAGACCTCTCTTCTCAACTGCCCTACGGCGACTGGCGACCTCTCCATTTTTTGTAAGGAATACATATCCAGTGTTGTCATTGCGAGGTTTAAAATTTTAGATTTTCTGTATCGTCGTTTAGCAAGCAACAACACCTATCTCAATTTTTTGAAATTTCAAAGAGGAAGAAAAAAAAAAAATTTCGCAACCATTAACGAATATTTTTGAATTTTTTTTTTTTTTAAATCTGATGTAAACATGAGACAACATATTCCAACCAGATGTGAAAAAAAATTCAAAAATATTCGTTATTGGTCGCGAAAAATTCAGTTTTTCCTTCCTCTTTGAAATTTCAAAAAATTGAGATAGGTGATGTTGCTTGCTAAGCGACGATGTTTTAAAAAATACAAAGGGGGGTATTCAGATGCCCCGAGTACCTAGCTACTATACCTTACTTTAATGCAAAGCATTTTCCTATGAGTAAGGATCATTATACGTGAAAATAGGTTACGGTAGGAATTAAGTATGATAAGTTTCTATAATTTGATATTTATGACAAAAAATTCGTCATTGAATCTCTTAAGATTATTCTATAACTAAAGAACGTTGTTGCAAATATAAAGGTCGGATAAAGCATACTATTGGGAAGAAAATTTATTTTATAAAATTTCAAATACATTTACATATATGACGTAAAAAGAAAAGTGTTAAAATTCAGCATCAAAAAGTACTTTACAATTAAACAGCCATTTAAATGCTTGCAATAAAAACACATCATAGAAAACAAAACAGAAAACGCATAATTTAAAAAAGGTTAAATTTCCTTTATAGCTTCTTTAAGTCTATGTAAAGTGAGCATTGCTCCATTAAATCCGTTAATTTGTAAATGAAACGTCAAAACATCCTGAAAATGTGTTGTTATTATATTTATTTAAAAATTGTTTATCAAACGAGTATGTGTCTAAGTATAAGCTAATGACCAGGCATGTTATGCATCAGCAGACTAAGGAAATAATGAGATATTAAACATTATCCAAATGTATAGCTACAAAATGTCAATCGGATGACAAAATTCTGAAGACGCATTAAATTAACATAGACAAAATCAAGTATATTTCTAGACTCAACACACTGTCATATCATAAACCATCTAGTGCAAGTACAAGTAAAATATGCGTTTTAAATGTAGGAGAAATCAAATGTGTTTATTAAAAAGGCACAAGCATTTTTTTCTCAGAAATTATGCACGTAACTTATGGAATCGAATTATGGCAATATATAGGCAAATTTCTTCTCTAATAAATAATTTACAAGAAAGAAATTTGAAAGGTTATTTTAATAACAAATCATTTAAAAAAAAGTGTTAAATTGATGCAAAATGTGAAACTTAGAAGCAAACCGTATCTTTCATCAAACGCCCAACGAAACACGCACGCTGTTTTCAAAATATTTCAAAACACACATAGTTAGAAATCAAATGATAAAAATTAAAAGATGTTAAGAAATGCTGTTTCAAAAAGAGAATGTTATTCCGAATCAAAATTTCATTTCAAATTAAAAGAGAAATTATATTGAAGATTTAGTGATAATATTTTTGACCGTGCAGAAATGATAGCATGATGCAAGACAGGAAATATCTGATAATTTGCATTTGATGCTATGTGGAAAATTTATGCAGTAAAGAATGGCGTGAAATGGGTGACGTACAGACATTCCGATGTATTCAAATTCACATTAAATAAACATTATTTTTTTCAAAATTAAGCGCCTCTGTTGAATTAGTTCATGTGTAATAAAACATCATAATTTGTACACTAGTGGTGAGTCATTTATGCTTTCATGACCAGTTGCAAAGGAATTCAAAAATAAACTCACATCTTAAAAGATAGTGAAATGCGCAAATAAATGATGATAGACATAGAAGGGCTGTTTGATAGACATGGATTTCCAAAATAGTATGTTTGATATTACAAAGATCATCAAACATGAAATGATTTACTGGTCGAAAATATGGCAAGAAAATTCTTAAAAAAATTAAGACAACTGCCAACTATGAATTATTCCCGATTCGAAATGGAAAAAACAGGAGAAAAGCATTAAACTTGAAAATATTAAACTTGATCATAAGCAATCCATTATAAAGCTGCATGAGTTTCCTCAGATCCCATGGCGATTCGAGGCTTAAAATCTGAATTAAATATGAATATTCCTTCAATCATAGAAAGGAAGATGCTAGAAAATTTTAAACAAAACCAAACATATTATCTACTATGAGCAATAATGGCAATCATTTTACGTGAGAACGTATTTCCGCTCGTTACAGTGATAGTCGGTCGAACTTTCTTGTGTGACAAAATACCGTCAGATTTGAATCGTTAATAACTACGAGACTAATTATTAGAAAAGAATGATTGACCCCACAACGGATAGATCATATATGAAAGAGTTTGTCGCTTAGTATTTGTTTTGAATGTGACGTCACCGCACCAGTGTAGGCGCATGCGCGTGATTGTTATGAATTAGCTTTATGCAAGGTTATAAATAAGTGTAGCGTGGAAACGCGTTTAGTTAGGAGGTTGATTCTGGTGTCATTTTAAAGAGCTTGAGAAGCATTACTAGGACCCGAAGAGAGACAATAAAAATATTCATCAGAATATAAGTAAAAATTGGTATTAAATTGAAAATTTCAAACTCCGCATGCTTTTTAATTATAACAAGCAGAGTTTTCTTTGGAACTGCACGAAACTTACAGAATACTTGACAATACGTAAAAGAAACATTGAATTCAAAAATTTGAATATTACGGGAAATATGAGCATTTGTAGTAAATAATGTTTTACTGCGCATACGTGAAATGTAGTTGTATATACTGTCAACAGATGGAGCCAACAAAAACTACTCTAAATAAAACATAAGAAAGGTTACAGAATAGATATATCACAAGTTTATCGCATGTAGCAAGGATCTGTGGTAGCTTGTGATTTATCTATTCTGTAACCATTATACTACTCTGTGTAAATATTGTTTTAAAGAGATTGATAATTAAATTACATATTAATACGAAACACTTGTTTTAAGATTTTATCCCGAGGCTTTCAAGAAAAATCTACAGAGCGGACCCGAACATGCTCCTTTGTTATTTTTTATTCTTCAATAAATCACTTAAACTCTTTCTTTATGAAATAAAAAAATTAACTGAAATATTTACAGTACATAGAAAACACAAAATTGATACAATTTGCTTTTGCTCCATTACTTTTTTAGAGCTCGTAGAAAATACTCTAATGTTGTCAGCATGCAACATTAAAAATTGGAGCGAATTAGTACTTTATAGCTCAAATAAAATAATGGCGTCAAAGCCAACTGCAGCACTCTCTCTTCTGAGTTACCCTGATAAATACTCGGTGAATTTACTAAAATACGTAAAAGATTATCTTTATTACAAAGGAAAAACGTTTCTTTGCGTGATCTAATGACCGGAATGTATCCTCAAAAAAAGGATTATCATTAATGATACTCGTCCATGAAGGACAAGAAAAGCGCAATTTTCTCTTTTAAATCTCGGTATACGAAAAATTCGTTATATTGACTGTCTGTTATTGGTTCGCACAAAATGTCGGAACATAACCAATTTGCCATGAAAAGGCATGTTTATTTTAATCAATTTCTTTTTAGTAATGAATAATTAAACTTTTAAAAAGAAAAATCTAATTTATTATTTGGGCACTTTATATTCATTTCTAACCATACAAAGAAACCAAACCGTATTTATATTTTTATAATTAAATTTAAATAACATCATTTGACTTCTACGCGTTTTAGATATGTCACTTAGATGAATGGTATACTCACCTTTTTCTTCCCATTAGGAAAAGAAAAAAACTCTAATGATAAATGATATTCTTTTCCAGATGGTAATAGAAAATCTTTTATATCTACATAGAATAAGATATTTTCTTTTTCAAGAATAAGAGATCAAGAATAACATTTTTTTTTTTCATTTGTGCAACTAATAAAAATTTATTAAGATTAATTAAAATCGTACAAAGACTTATTACAAAGAAAGCAAATCGTATTTGTAATTTTATAAATAAATTTTAGTAACATCATTTGACTTATAAGCGTTTCAGATATCACTTGAATGGTATACTCAACTTTCACTTCCCACTAGGAAAAAAAAATTCTAATAGTGAATATTATTTACCAGGTGGTAATACAAGATCCTTTATATCTACGTACAATAAGATGTTTTCTTTTTCAAGAATAAGAGATCAAGAATGACAGATTTTCTTTTTCATTTGTGCGACTTATAAAAAATTATTAAGGTTAACTAAGATAGTACCCAAGAAATTTCAATCTTTATACATCAGATTTGTCGCAGTATCAAGGGAGAAAAAAAAATTCGGTTTGTAAATCACCAATGAAGATGTTAAAAAAAATGTGAATCTGACAAAATGGTTCTCAATAAATAAAGCTTTGCCGACAAAAAAAATTACAAAAAGCGCGAGAGATTTAATTGTACAATACATCTCCCGAAAAACCGGAAACGTTCTGAAAAAAAATATACTTTTCTTGATAGAATCGATTACTTAGCGCAATAAATCTATTTCCTCTCTCTCTCTTTATCTCTCGCTCTGATAAAAAAGTCAGAAAAAAAAACGCTTTGTACCCAAACAGTATGGGCAATTTGAAAAGGGGAGAAAAAGCAAAGAAAAACCGGTTCGCGAAATCAATTACCAGCAACACCTCTTCACACTTGTGATTTTCGGTATTTTCTAGGATTTTTCGCCCTCCAAGAAGGCAAGGCAGGCCCATAACGGCGAATATGGTGACAGATAACGACACCGTGCGTATTCTCTAGCGGCGCTCAACGAAGTGGGAAAGAGAACATGTGCTAGCGGAGGGCAATCAACATAGAAGCAAACGATCGAGCAGCGAAGCAATTTACTTTCTACAACAAGGAGAAGCGGAAAAATGACAACTTCAGTCGAACCATGAATTGCGAGCCAAACACAAATGAATCAATACCCCCTCTGCCTGGGTGTTCAGAGAGGAGATCGGGGAAGCTGATAACAGGTAATGTGCCCCAGTGAATCATGGTTTATACTCCGCTTAGCATGCGGATTCCTCATAGCTTCACCAAGAACAACAAGAAAGATCTATCTAGACATATATTTGAGGTGACAGCTAGAACGTGCAAACGCATCGAGGGAACTTGCCAGACTTTTCCCTCATTGTTATGAAGAAGTAATCGCTTTGCTTCTTTCGATTTCTTTGTTTCTCAAATGCCGCCGGAAGGATCTGCTATTTGTTTTTCGGAGTTATAGTTTGCGAAGGCAAAGAAGTTTCTTCATCAATTCACTGGCAATTTTGTTTCCGCTTCGAGAGGAGAAATATGAGTGGGGGGAGATCCAATTTCGTATGCACAGCAGGAATTCGTACGAATGCTGGAAAATAAGTTTCTAATACATTTAAGAGAGAATCACTTTTGTAGCATTTAAATCGAAATGCGATCGATAATTCTTTGCTTCCTATTTTATGCTGAAATAAGGAAATTTTTGGAGAAAAATTATACATGCATCCTAACGATTAATAATAACACGCATTAATTGAAAGCATAACTCATTTCTTATATAATATACTTCTGATAAAAATATGCAGCATGAAGAACCAAATAGACTTTCTCGTTCCGAAGTCATTTTTTTTTTTTGGTTAATTTATTTGTTTGTTCTCGCTACGATATGATAACCCTACCTAATAGTATACAAAATAAGTAATATGCTACCCATTTATAATGAGGTACACTTCCATATTTATACATAAATTGATTTCAATAAAAGAAAAGTATAGTGGAGTTTCTTGGAATTGCTGAATCGTAAAGACATTCTTATTAACAATACTGAAACATTAAAAAACGTTAAACATTCTTTTAAGAGACGTTAAAACACATTAAACATTTTGAGTTGTTAAAATCTAGTGATTAGAATAACCAGTGACAGCTCGTTGCTTTGTAGCTGTGTGGGTTCTGTAGCTTATACTACATTGCGAAGCGATGAATTTCCGCATCACTTAATAAATTTTGCCATCTTTTATTAATTTTTGAATAATTTAATTAATAGTTAATATGAAATAATAATTTTTTTGACTAGATGTAGGCAAGTTTTAACAAAGGAAATTGTAACTAAGCAATAACTAATTTTTAAATAATTTTAATTAAAAATTAAACTTCAAAACAGTTTTTTTATTCTATTTCTTGATGTCCCTACTCTCGTTTATAAAAATTAGGCATGTAGGATCAAAATGAATACACATGTAAAAATATTATTTTCGCATTTATAAACCAGAATAATTTTAAAGTACAATATTTTTTAATCAATTTTTATTCATCATTCATTGTCCATTAATTTTTTTATTTGAAAATTTAAGGCTCGCAAAAAACATTTGCGCAGTAGAAAAACGTTTAACCCGCTTCTAACATCTTTGGTACTGTATTGTTTGCAGCACCTCCCTCCCTTGGCAAAACGTGTAGTAGAAACAAATGCGCTTCGTTACTGCACGCGTCCTGCAGCAAGAAATCGGTACTGAGCAGTACTTTGATAAGATTTCACCCTCTATGAAGAGGCATACAGTTTACCCTTGCGTTTCTCTTGAAGACTGAAAGCTTCAAAAGTAAAATTGCGTTTAATTGTTGATGGATTTAAACATTACATACAAAATTAAATAAATTAGGGATTATATTTATACATGGAAAAAAGGGAAGAGGGTGCTAGAGTTCCGTAGTGGCTAGGTGCTTGAGAATATCAATCTTTCATAATATAATTGGATGTACCAAAACCTTCCTTAATAAACTAAACCAAACTAATAAACTAAGTAAATAAAACTAAGTCAAAGAGGTTTCGATTCAGTTCTCCTAAATCCGTGAATGCAAAAATAGGGAGTGTTGATTAGTCGAATACAAATTTTATATAAATTAATTTCATCTAATTGACTCGTTTCAAACCAAAATACATTACGGTAGATAGAGGAAGGAAAATTACTTTTCACTAAAGGAAATTTAATGAATTAGAATAAAGTAATTTTGTCTAATGTGCGCAATTAGGCTCAGTTGGGAAAAAGTATTTTACCAGTCAATATGCATCGAGTTCCTTTTATTTTATTTTCAGTTCCATTTTATTCTTGTTCAGATTAGGAAGTATAAAGTAAAAGAAGGGTCTTTTAATGTTTCTTTTACCATTTTAAAAACCTTTTTGGAATCTCCGTATCTATTTAGATTTTCATAGATAGCTTAAACATTACGGATTAGAATTCTTTGAATTAAATTACAGTGACTTAAAAAGTCCAGCATTTTATCAAATAATAAATGCAATGTATTAAAAAATGAATCTAAGTTATAGCGGAAATAATTTACTTAATGAGCATAACATAAATTTGCAAATTTAATTTCAGATATTATGTATTAAAAGAGTTCATTTATATGTTCGTCAGTGAAAACATTATAATTTTGAGCAGAGTTTATATTGTTTCCTTTTGGATTTAAAATATTCATTTTGAGTCATAAAGTCTTGAGAACAATGCAATCAATTTATCTTAAAATCCATCACAGAAGGACAATCAAAACTAAGTAGCAAACATTTATCAAATAAGAAAAAAAAAAAAAGAAAAGAAACACCCAAGCATAATTTAAGCTTAAAGTAAATATCTTGATCAGAAAGCGAAAATTTTACTCTCATCTTGAAGTAATAAAAAATTAACTACATATAATACTGACCATCCAACTGATCGGAATTATTAACGAATACTTTGTCATATGAAATGGAAACAATTCATGCTCACATGATAAACTCTAAGTAGCCTCCCAAATTTCGAATCTACTGCATAGCGTGCGAAGGCTGCATATAACGATAAGAACAGTTAGGCTTCGGAGATTGTGGACCCTAGAGTTCGTGCGCTCCATAAAACCAATCATCACTGATGTGTGTGTTGTGCTATTTGAAATAGTTTATTTCTTGCTTCACATATTCTTTCGTAATATAAATCCTGTTCATACATTAGTAATTAAATTAAGATTTTAGGTTTTTCATTAGTCCGAAACTTAGTATAATTTATTTAGTATCTAAATAGTGTAGTGTTACTATCTATTAATATTAGAGTCATTCGTATTCGCTGGCATAACTGCAGTTAGTTGTTATCTAAATTGCACGAAATTTCTTTTAATTCATAACAAATTTAATTAGTTTTTCTTTAATTATTTATAGATTACCTTTACTATTTATCAGCTAGTTTATAAACATGCACACCAGTCTATTGATCTTCAAAACTTCTCTCCTAATTTTCACAAACAATGATTTTAATAATTCAGAATTGTTAAGTGCAAACTTCATAACATTTATATTATGAGTATGATATTTTCCTTTTGGTTTATAACAGCCAAAAGTCAGAAAATAATTAACATTTTCTACTGAAAAAATATCCGCAAAATCTAAAGAATGAAACCACAGCGTAAGATGTTGCATGACAGGTGTATGCGAATTGTGACATACAGCGCAACATGTGGTTAAAGTTTTGGATGACATGCGCAGTTACGTTAGTCATGTGTTAGTGGCGTGGCATGAATTGATTTATAAGACAGAATTTTTAGTTCAACTAAAATGTGAATAAGAAAAAGAAAGAAAAATCTCCCCTCTAAAAATCTGTTATTAGTGATTATTTTTTATTTATAATTTGATAATTTATCATCGACTGGATTACTGAAAAAACTTAATGTAAAGTAAAGACTCACAGAATTAATTGTATCAAGATGAAGATGCATCAAGATTTAGAAAAATGAAAGAGAACATCCATAGCATCCTAATAAACAACTGCGCATTTACTGCAAATGCACCAGAGAAGAGCCAATAGATTTTCGTCCATAGAACTATACTGAAAAAAGTGAAAATAAAATATCAGTCTGCTACCCTATTACTAAAGCAATGTTTTACTCTCCAATAATTATTTATGTATTAAACTTTATAGTTTTATATAAAAATTCATGGTTTTATACGTGAGGTTTCAGATAAAAGAGAAAGCACCTATATTATTCAAAGGTGGAACTCTGTGCTTACGACGTATGCTGCTTCAGTATAATTCTTTTGAAACCTAGCAAACGAACCCTAAGTAAATTATTTCAATACTATCGGCATATTTCAAATAAAAACATGTTCTCTTTTGCAATAAATACTAATTTCATTACAAATCATTACTAATTTCCAAAAAGCAATTCTCCAGTGTGAAAAAAAAAATGAACTAAGCGAAACTTGAATTATTTCAACAACCGAAAATCAGAAAAGAAAACTTCCAAATAAAACAATTTGGAACTTAACTAATACTATGAGCAAAAACTTGCTGCAGAGTAAACCTATTTATTTTTCTGCATTGCAAAACTTTACTATCAGAAGTTGAATGCATTAATGTAATTTTATGCATTAAGCATTAATTTAATCCGATTCAGTTCAAGAAAAGGCAATAGACTATAAAAGAAAATATGAGTGCTCAAAATGTATATATTCAAAGCCGTTCCATATGTGATGCTTCAACTATGAAGATCACATTTTTAGCATAAAAAATTATGCATACATTCTTCTCTTATGCATACATTCTCTTTTGTTTAGAAAAGTGACACTAAAAATTAAACAGAGCCACTAAAATTATGTTCAGTTAAACGCACGATCCACGTGAGTAACATCACGCACAAATACCTAACGTAATACGAACGATAAGAACAACAAAATTCCAAGGGGGAAATCCGAGAATTCGTTAAAACCCGGCATTCGACGATAAACACAGCCAATATCACGTCTGTCTAGTGTTATGAATTCCAAGACGGCTCAGGAAGAAGTAAAAAAGGCAAAATACAAAAAAATAAAAAAGCAACCCCAGACTTGAATCCCGTTCGCATTATCCCCACCCCTCTCCCCCGGATACGGACAGAGAGGAACACTTCCTGCCTGCTTTCATCGCACGAAAAACCGCTCAAAAGGTCTTTCAAAGGTCACATACCACCTCTACAAGCAACGTTACTTCATCACAAACAGAGCTGGGTTAACAGTAATTCGGGTCAGTGAATTTGAATGCTATGGCATTAACTCGATTAAAAACGTCTACAGTCCAGTTGGATATTCTAAATTTAATTATGATCTGTAGGGTTCAGTAAAGGGTCAATGATGTTCGCATTTTTTGCTTGATTTTCGAAAGATTTTTCCGCTTGACTTACAGGAGGCATAGCTAAACGAGTCCTGATATCAGATACATTAAAGAATAGGTCAAGAAAAAGAGGAAAGGGGGATTTTATTATTTGCTCTTAGAAGTACAGTTCTGTAATACAAATTAATAAAAATTTAACTCTTTTAAGAACGTCTATAGTCCAGTTGGATATTCTAAATTTAATTACGATCTGTAAGGTTCAGTAAGGGGTCAATGATGTTCGCATTTTTTTTCGAACGATTTTACCGTTAGACTTGCAGGAGGCATAGCTAAACGATTCCTGATGTGAGATGCATTTAAGAATAGGCCAAGAGAAAGAGATAAAGGGGGGAAATTAATAATTACCCTTAGCAGACCAGTTCCGTAATACAAATTAATAAAAATTTAACTTGTTTAGAAACAGTCCAGTTGTATATTCTAAATTTAATTATGTTCTTTAGGGTTCAGTAAGGGGTCAATAATGTTCACACTATTTTTGAACGATTTTTTCCCTTGACTTACAGGAAGCATAGCTAAGCGATCCCTGATAGCCGATACATTTCAGAATAGGCCAAGAAAAAGAGGAGGGGGGGGGGGTATTAATTGCTCTTAGAAGTCCAGTTTCGTAATACAAATTTAATTACGATCTCCAACAGTCGATGTTTGCGTTCCAATAAAACTTCCTTTTTCGGAAATAATCCTTTCCCTTCTCAGTTAACGATGGTTGCGGGTTGAAAGCTTAAGAGTAGGCCAATCACACAGCTGCTGACAAAAGCAAAGAAATTTATTAATTGCTGTAGTTTCGCTTCGTAAGCGAACAAACCTTTTAATCCTTGTAACATCCGAAAATTGATAAATGAGGGGGAGAGGGAGTCAAAGTGTTAGGTGGACAAAAAAATAAATAATAAGCTTCGGTGGGTTGATTAAAATCCTCCTAATGGATGAATGAGGTGGACTCCTGAACCTTCCTTTTGTTCATGTCATTCAATTTCATTAATCAATTCTATTATGTTCATTTTTATCTAGAGGCACCCACACCACTGCAGTTCAAAGATTCCAAAAGTGGAATCAATAGACACTCTCCAGTTTCTATGTTAATCTCCAGTGCCAATAATAGATACCCGCAAAAAATTAAAGGGTAAGCTCATCGTTGATTGAGGACATTGTAATTGAAGATCAGCATTTTTCAATAATGTTTCTGTAAGATAATGGATGTTGAAATATTCTTCGTCAAAAATTGGAAGCGATTTCTTGGTCAAATAAATCCAAGGATAGGGTATTATTTGGAAATTATGGTTTCATTCAAGGGAATCGTATAATATTATGAGTTAAAAAAAGAGAAAAAATCCATTACAAATGTATTACTTTTTGTTATTTCTAAATTAGAATAAAATATTTAAAGGTAACATCCAGGATCCGGGCTAAAGAACGTGTCAAGGAGAAAAAATACTTACTAATTAGGTTTCCAAAAAAATAATTGGAGAGAAGATCAGATAATATAATTCGATAACGTTTCACAAGATGGCGCCAATAATAATTTTAAAGAAAGGAATATAATAATTCTCAAAATTGCTGCTAGAGAAATAGTTATAAAAAGAAAATGAATACTACCATTCTCTTTACTTCCTTTAAATGCCGAAGCCATGAAATCTCCCGATCGTTTGGAGCCCCAGTTACTATAAATAATATCATGAGAAATAATCTCATCTAATATACTATTTTAAACAGAAAAAGTCAGGAAGTAACTTAAAATATCAAAGCAAGTATTGAACTCATTTTAACCAGTGGGATTAAATGGTTCACAAATAATAGTTAATAATAATAAAAAATTTAAATGCTATATTATATTTTGAAAAACTTTTTATCATTTAAAATCGGAAGCAAAATGTATTGACAATTATTTTTTCCTAAAGCCACCCTCATGTTAATTTGTATTGCGGTCAGACATATTTCCTAAAATCCAGAGTAATTTAACAAATATTACGGTGAAAAGTATTTTAAGATACAAATGAATCTAATTTTAGCTTCTTCATAAAAAACGAAAGTTAAAGCGCAAGAGAGAGAAAAACAAAGAGATCAAAACCAACAGTTTGAAAAGCAAGACATTTCGTTTACTTAGAGTAAATAGCTGGAAAAAAAAGACTTTTTTTTTCTCTCTTTCGCTTTAAAAACTTCATTCAAACATAGCATAGCATATGAATACTAGAAATAAGTAGAAAGGCTAGTAGAATATGCATTTCATTTTTGTATGCTGTTCAAGCAATAAGCAATTGTAATCAATCAATTAAGACAAATAAAAATTTAAACTTTACAGTCAATGTTGAATAAAAGAAACATAATAATAAATAGGTTAAGACCGATAATGTGTTTCTTTTGTTTCCTTCACAAGTCTGAAATTTAAAAAAATAACGGAAACAGCCGCATGAATCTGATTCCAGACACCGGAAAATTAACTTCTTTTATCCAAAGTGAAGAAACGACGTGGCTACATATTATTATTAGCACTGTTTACAAGATCAAAGATCTAGTGAGATCAAAGTGATCAGTCGGTTTTTCGGACGCATACATGATTAACTAATTACAAAAATTTACATGGAAGCATGAAATAACCGATACCTAAAAGAAAGTAATACATATTAATTATTTTGTAAGATAGAAAAAAAATTGCAACAAAAATATAAATGCTAGAAAAATAATTAATTGAGTCTGTCGCAGTTTCTCCCAGAATCATTTAAGCTGAAAATATCCGATAAGCTTTGTCACAAGCGCATCTACTTTCATACATATTAATTGCCTCTTACATATCATATTTCATTTACTAAGTGTCTAGAATGAATTAAAAGAAATAAAGAATCGAAATTACAGAGAAAACACACTTCAGGAAATTAATTTGTTATTTTTCATTTCCACAGAATCAGAAAAAAGGAGAGAAAAGAATTAAAAACAAAACTTGGTGTCATTGTTGTTTTAATCGATGCCAATGTAACTTTGTAGTAATATACAGGCTAATTAGATTGTGTTTATGAATATTAAAAATTTTAATGCATGTCTGATATATAATTTCATTATTAATATTTCCGCAAATAATTTAATTAATCAATTGGAAGAAAATTATGTAATTACAAGCAGCAAAAGTTCGATAATTTTCTGGAAATGTAATGGGGATGTTTTTTATATTCCATTTCCTTAATGAATTCATCTATTTTTAGATGATTTTATTGTTGATTTTAAGATGAAAAGTCCAAAACCGTTCATTCTTACAATATTTGGGATGATTTGATAGATGTTATCGATAGAAACATTCGTAATCATTGCCAAAGTCAAAAGTGGTACCTATCAGAAGACGTTTTAAACTCACTAATGATTCGTTTAAATGAACATTATTAATTTATTTACTAGCAACGGGTATAATTATTCCATACCTCAAAAATGACAGAGCAAAGAGAAATCCAAACGTATATACTAATGATTCATATAAGTCAGACACTGGATAATTTAAATACACCAAGTTCCTTCGAAATCGCAATTAATCAAAAATAAATTGCGAACGATGCTTTGGTTAGTTTATTAATACAAGCGAAATTGAAGTTCCAAAGCCACTACAGCAGGAGACGCAAATAGCTGGTGAAAATTAAAATGGGACGAATGCAGAAGGTTTATAAGCATGTTTCATTAAATCATTCAAAACTTATTAAAATTACACACACACAGTTTAGAATATTTCAAATATAAATAATTACTCAAGCCATTTATCGCGTTGGAAGGATTCAATGTGTTGGGCTCAAGATAATAAATCAGAGGCAATCAAACTATTATTAATTAATAACAATAACCTTAAACATTAATAATCATTGTTTTATAAAGCATGATAAATGAGCTAAAAAAGTTAATTATCGTTTTACAAAATCTACCGAAAATAAAGGGAAATGATTTGCCATTAATTGATTTCAATCACATATATCGAGAGAAAGGGAGGAACCACGATTGCAATTATTGCAAAGAGGAAATTACGCATTATCATTTACATCCCAATGCGTACATTGTAGAAATGCGGTCTTGTATGCTCGGAGCGTTGTTTGATAATTAACTCTGCATTAATAAACTGTAAGAGTTCTAAGGATGTAGTTTCCAGGTCCCCGTAGAGTCCATTTCCAGTACAGAAGATTCTCTGCCTAACTGTATGAGCCAGTACTAATCAAACTCAATCACCAACGCGCAATCAAACACTGAAGATACAGTGCCGGTTTGGAATTATTATGGTATACTCATTCTATTATACAACAGAATGAGAAATGAATATCTCTTTAATAAGTCATCTGAACTGTCTTTTTTTTTCCTTTTCAGTGCTCAAAAAAACGATTTGAATTAGAGGAGGAGCAAATATTTTCCAGTTTACTTGCAACAGACATTAAATGAAAACAACAATTCACTGAAAAAGAAAGAAAGTATTTACTAGCTACTTCAAGAAAAAGATTTTAAAAAAGCTGTGATCTACATGCAGTATACCGGATCGGGAAGTCGAAAGAAATACAGAGTGCCCAGACAGGCTTTCTAATGGTAATCTCAATGACCTCGGCGCATACTGACCTGCTACCACACTGATTCAATTTTCAGTTCTAGAAATAGAACAAATTCTATTGGCAACAGCACTGGACATTTCCGGATTTATAAATAGATTTTATTTGATTTCTTAGATGAATCACGTTTAAATGCGAACAATGGCAACATCAATACATGCAGGTTAGATTTTATCAATTCTAAGCTATATAATTCTGCATTTCCTTTGAAAGAAAATGCTGTAAAAAAACAAATTTGAGAAATCTATACGAATATCATTTTTCATTTTTATTTAAAATGTATAATATTGTTGCTGAAAGAAAAAGCTTGCAAAAAAAAAATCAAAAATGTTGCTGCCCATCTTTCCAAGATGCAAATTTCAAGAACTATAATGCGTCATTTCGTAACCAAAAAGCAAAATTACGTCACCAAACCCAAAGTCGTTACTAAAAGCGAAAAATAACGAATAAAATTCTTGTTTATTTCTTGAAACTTTTAGAGACATTTAAAGAATTCCATTGAAATAAATCATTCACGCACAAACTTTAATGACCATGGTAATATGCTCTTACAAATATGTACGAACATTAAAGTGACTCCATCAAAAGAAACTAAATTCGTTCTACGAGTAATTTCCATGTCCCTTAACGTTGGCGAACGCTTAGCAACAATCTCATTTAGAGAAGATCTCCCTGACTATCGTTTTCCGTACGAAATGATGCAATGCAAGAACCAAGGAAAAATAAATTAGGAACGCAATCAAAGGGAGTGTTGTCCATAATATGCTAAATGGATCCACCTTACTTCGCTAACGCCCAGCACTGTCTTTGTCCACTGTCATAAAACGTCGTGACCGTTTCATTTGCCTGATGTCATTGTTCTGCTTACTTCCTCTCTCCTTTACAACAGACAGTTCTTCAGAAGTCGCCTTTTCTCTACGTCAGACATTGCACAACTATCTCCACTATACAGACTAACAGTTTCCGGAAGATTAACATTCTTTGAATTCTACCTGACACAACTGACGTTCTCTCTCGAGGAGGATAATGCACGAGTGATATACTTCAGATTAATGGAAATACTTGACGCTTGAACAGTGGGCGAAGGTAAATGGCAATTTACTCTTCACTAGACTAGTGGAAAATACGAAACTAGTGGCGTCGGCATGTCCGTTTCAAGTAGCACTTAGGACAAAGAGCGTGCATCACTAAGCTTGAGACTTCCGGTAATTCAAAATTAATATTAACTGCTTTGTTGGAAAGGGCGCATTCATCTTTTTCGAAGATGACGGTCTTATGCTGGATGGGCTTCGATCCGAAAGGGGTTTCAAAGATGGAACCTCCCCTTCCCCCACCAAATTCCTTTTCCCCCCCAACAGGGGGCGGGGGCTTCTGTTTGTTCCATTTATTTAGGCAGATATTATTCACAAATAAACCATAATCTCTTTAATCGATTAAAAATAAGCTTAATGCCTAATTCCAAATTACCAAAAAAAAGATCAAAATTCATCTATAGTTTTAGAAGACATACAGATGAGAAATATTTTTTAAAAAATAAGACAAAACAAATGCCAAAAATTAAATAACAAAATCAATGTCATTAAACTGCTCACCGTTTAATCTTGCATTGTGTTATTTATTGTGGTTTTGATAAAACTTTTAAAATATCCAGAAAAACATATTTAGCTTGTTTCTACATTCTTAAGAATGAAATATATTTTTAAATAATAATAAATAGTTTCAGCCCCTAGTAGTGCAAGTTTAGTTTTACTCTCAACATGTATGACATGAATATTCTTTCAAACAACCTTCCCACATCTTTTTGAAGAAGAATTAATTGATGATGCTACTGTTGATGCGTGTCGTGTCCTTAAAGGTGATCAATCAATCACTTCCCTGCAGAAAAAGGGACCGCTGAGAAGACTGCTGAGGTTCTTCAAGCTCCGTTTTAATTCGGCAGTCTCGAAATAGCCCCTCAACTTTTCGGTATTTTTGTCAACATTCCCGAAGGAATAAATTGACTTCAAAATAGCTCAAAAGAAAACCCTAGAGCATGTTGCAGAGGAATACTCGATGAAGAATGGAAGGAAATAGCCACTCAAACGATTAAAAAAATTACTAAAATGAGTTTTCTTGCATGTCTTAAAAGAATTTGTAATCAGATTTGAGAATTTATAATAAGATCAGATTGGAGAATTTATAATAAGATCAGATTGGATAATTTATAATAAGATCACATTTGAGAATTTACAATAAGATCAGATTTGAGAATTTATAATAAGAATTTAAAATAAGATCAGATCTGAGAATTTATAATAAGA
>BGPR01000013.1:1750240-1803514 GCA_013235015.1 Araneus ventricosus
TCAGATTTTTTAATTTATGATAAGAATTTATAATAAGATCAGATTTTTTAATTTATGATAAGAATTTATAATAAGATCAGATTTGAGAATTTATAAGATCAGACTTAAGAATTTAAAATAAGATAGCATCGTTCTAGAATCCTATTTAGTGATATTTTTAATTAGTAAACAATAGTTTTCATTTCTTTATATAATAAGTTTTAAGATTCCAATTAATTTTCAGAAAAATATTCAATTACTCTTTCACTTTTCCACCATTGTCAGAATTTCTAAGCTAAAACTTGCCGATTACATTTCTTTTTTAAATTTTTAAATTCATATAATCCATTGCTTACTCTGAGAAAAATGGAAAAAAAATTAAGATTTTATAACATAATTTGATTTTTATTTTCCTGACAAAAGATGGAAAATAATAAGACAGAAAATGAACTGGTGATAAAAGAGAATAGTTTGCAATTCCTATGTAATGCACTGAAATTATTTTCTGAAATCTCTCATTAAAGATTTAAAACAATAACAAAACTTTTCATGTATAAATTGAAACATAAACAGATTTCCGCATACTTCTTCATTCATGAAGCGACAAAATTATCTGAAACAGATAATAAATGAAACTTCCAACTATTTAAAAGTGCATTTAAATACTTTTTACAAAGGATCTTCTGTTTCGTTCAACGAATCAGATACTTGAAATTTTGAATTTCATCTAGTAAGTATATAACAGCTAAACTCTGTTCACTAACACACTCTACACTTTCCAGAATTACAGTTTTTAAGCATTTCATAACGAGTCTGTCTTAGCCCGTACCTTTTTGGGAGAGTCACAAAGGCACTTGAAAACCGAACGAAATTTTAGGATACCTCAAGCAGAACGAAACATGAGATTTTCCAACAAGGTGTTAAAGCAATCCCTTTGTTAGTAAGGGTGTGATTAATTAACCACTGCTAGGATATCAAGAACGGTTAAAGTGCTGGAGTTCGTTACGGAAATGCACTTCCTATTTATAACTTCTAAAATTCCATGTAATAAATATACTCTATGCACAAGTATTACTCGGATATAGCTTAATGCCCGAAAATATTTGACTCTCCAGACATATATATTTTTTATTTTAATCTTTTTATGAAACATGCTAAAGTCGTGAGTGCTTTTTTTTCCTCCTCGTGAAGTATGAGAGGTAAAAAATGCATTCACTAGTTGTAAACAAGTGAAAATTTACAGTCGCTTCTCGGGAATTCTTGTCCTTAAAAATCGAGTATGATTAATTAACTACTACTAGGATAACAAGAGCGGTTATATAGCAATGGAATTCGGTGCAGAAATGGAATTCCTAGTTATAACTTCTCAAATCCCATGTAATAAATATACTCTACTCACAAGTATTATTTGGATAGAGCTTATAATGCCCGAAAATATTTTACTCTGGATGTATATTTTTTATTTTAATCTTTTCACGAAACATGCTAAATTGCGAGTGCTTTTTTTTTCTCTCGTGAAGAAAGTATGAGAAGTAAAAAATGCATTCACTAGTTGTTAACAGGTGAAAATTTACAACCCCCTCTCGGGAATTCTTGTCCTTAAAAATCGATGCCCTGTCAGTTCAAATTGATCCTTAAAAGAGAGGGAAAAGAAAGAAAAAAGAATTATTAAATTAGTTCTCCGAGGCTATACTAAAAAACTTCATTTTTATTCATTTTAGTGCTGAGCTGCCATAATATTATGTGCATTAAAGGAGTTCGATATTTCCCAACATGCTAGAAATCATTTACGATGCTGATAAAGAAAGTTGTGTATGTGTCGCACTTCGTCCAATACCCTATGTACTACAGTTATTTTTTATATAAAAATTCCGCTTGCGTGAAATAATCACGACATTCGGATATTTACCCAGCTTCCGGAATTGATTTTTTGGAGTAATATTTGCTTTCGCTTATGTGAAACAAACAGAATTCGACGAAGGCTGTGTCGATAGACGCTTTCTTAGAAAAGTTCACCTTTATTCGTATTTGAGCGGATGCATCGAATCAATTCAAACAGAATACACACAGTTGCTTATTTTCTTCTGAAATGACATTTGAATGCAGCTTCCCTCATCCATCATCACATTCCATATTCTTACAATAAGGCTTTACGTGTGCAATCTTAAGTTCGGAATCAAACTAAAATATTTCATTGGATTTTTTTTTTCTCTCTCCACCTTTTGAAAACGAATCTTTAGAATAAAAAAAAATACTTAAACGGAAAGGCAGCATTATCAATATCCACAGTCCTTTCTTCGTAGGAAAGAAAATATCCATCTGATTTCAGTGTTTTCAAGAATAAAATGCAATTTTTCGGCAGGTTTAAAAGTCATATAACCCTAGTCAGATTATTTTTAAAGTTTTATTTCACCATAAGAAAAAAACTGGATTCTGAAAAATTATTTTTTCGATTTACCTTCCGTGCACTTTTTTTTAGGATTACCGAGATATTTTCCTTCTTAAAAAAATATATATATCTTTGGATATTGCACGAATGGAATTGTTTCTAGTTTTCAAACGCATGTTTCAAATCTATATTATAAGAATAATTACCAAAATGAATATGCGTGAATCAAACTATCACTATAAAACAAATAGCAATGAGATATTAAAACTGCTGATTTTCATAGCTTTAGGCTGAGGAATAGCAAAGGAAATAGTACTGTGTTTTAAAAACAATAATCACTATATGCCTGCTTCTATTGTCTTCAAGAAAATCCCAGGAGAGATTATATTTAGCATCTAAAAGAAACAGTGCCTTCAACAACAGCAAAAAAAATCATATAACAGTAGACTTTCATCACTTTTTTTCTTGTTAGCTCTTTTCAGTAGAATACGGCTATATATTACTTGAAAGCAGAATTTAATTTTGTCTTTAGTGCAATCAAAATAAAAGCGACTGTAAAAGCGCCCCGCGATGAAATTTTTAACATTTACATCCCAGTAGTTTGATTTATTACTTAGCGTTAAAAAGAAGAAAAGCAATGTGTAAAAATACAGCGCTTTTTCTTCCGTAATGTATATTAAAATAAATCTTTAGCACACACTGTGCGCCATTTTCTTACAAAAGCATATATATTTAATCTCGAACACACTTAATAGCATGAATGAAAATTTAACATTTTTATTATATAAAATCTTAAGAGTCGATGCTCGAAGTAACAAAATGATAAACTGTGTTCGTCGTTTGAGTATAATTTTCTTAATTAAACTTAGAAGAGCACAGTTTTATCAAAAAGAACATTTACACTTAAAAAAAAATTATTATTTGGGCATTACTTTAACATAAAGTAACTTTTACACGCAGCTGGAAAAAAAATGATTATTCAAATGAGAGCAAAAATAATCGAATTGCCATTCTCGCGACAGTGCCGAGAGCGAAACTTTCCCATCGTCTTCCATTTAATGCAAACAACAGGTACATTTCATTTCCGTCGCAAAGGTCATTAGCAGTCTATCAAAGGTCATTTTTATAAGGCATATTAAATACTACGATGCTCATAAACTCTTCTTTCGAGGAGAATTCATTTTTGACTTTTTATCAATCTCGATCTTAAAAAAGAAACTCGAAAGAGATAACGACTTACTCCAACCAGCAGGAAGGACTTTCTTTAACTAACACTCCTTTTCGACATTTATCCGATCGAATAATATGTAATGATCAATTCCAAGGAAACCTTAGTGAATGCGTTTTGTTTCTTTGCTAATTACCATTTAGCCCTATGGAGGTGGGCGAAGAAAAATGAGTGGAGGCTCTTAAAAATTAAGTTCTTTTCATTTTGTTGATGATATTTCAGCCGTCGAATTCATTATTTTTAGAATTCTTCAGGTCGGAAGTAATTATAAATGATCTTTAAGATTCTTTCTTCATTTAGCTGTTCAATCTTCTGATATCTGAGTAGGAAACAACGTCATAGGCTCGGCATAAATTATTAAGACTCCTACGGACATGTTGCGCTCAAGAAAGTGAAAAAAAAGCTTTCAAAAATAATGAATTTTTATAAACCATTTATTAGTGAATTCATCTTTCCGAAATGGAATAAAACAATAGATCTATGCAATTAAGCGTTTTACTCTCTTTAAGAACCTTCCGAAAGGAATTTCGCTAAAGGAAGCAATCAGTTCTTAAAACCTTATTTTATTTATTTACTATTTTAATTCTCACAAAATGATAAATAATTACGAACGAACTTGAAATTTCTTAAACTAAGATCTTATCATTTGTCTTTTCTCTCACATAATGAGCTACCGATCTTGAAGGCTAAATGCACAATAGACATTTCGATGCTTATGAAAATTTCCTCGAAGTATGCTTTCATGATTGATACCTGAAAATGTTGCGTAAGATATAAGTAGCTGTTTGTTGTAAGCACTCGTGTTGAATTTACAACGAGGTAATTAACAAAAGAAAAATAGTTCATACCTATACTGAATTCAAAGAACGGAAATACAAGAAACTCCTCTACCTCTAAATAACTTTCAATCAAAACATACCTGTTGACATTTTCAGACGAAACTTTAGAGGAAAATTTACAATAAAAACACAATTCAAAAGAAATAAAAGAAAGTCATAAGGAAATAATTAAAATATTTCTCGGTCTTCACTCTAAATTTAATGTATATACAAAAGGTAATTGTTCCAACAGGCACCAAGAGAAAAATGACTATAAATAGACAGAAAATATAATATATTCCAAAAGTTCTAATTAAAAACATCTTAATTTGAAAATATTATTCTGTTAAAAAGGTAGAGAGAATTAGGATTTCATAAAGCTACGTTGTTATCCTAATTATAAGAATTGCAGAAAAAATGCCTCTAATAAAGGAAATTATATTTAGAAAAATTTCTGGATGAATATATATATCATTTCTATAATATTTAATGTTGTAAATAATTATCAATTTTTATTTTATATGTTACATAGTATACAATATATTATTCATAGAATTTTTAAACAAAGTCATAACACTTCAAATTTTTCTCTAATTTCCTAACATAGCACAGTATGCGTACGGTTTAAGACATTATGTCATATCACTTTCTACAAATCACAGCAAAGAAATGGAGGTTATAGACCCCTAACTTCCCCCAACAAATGTTTTCACCGTTGGTTCAAGTCCACGATGCACATCTCACGAAGAAAAGTTACATCACACATTTAAATTGCAAATTACCTTTGTTTCCCAATTTCTTACATACGCAAACAAAAAAGGGAAAGGAGAAAAAGATAAAGATAAACCTACGATTGACAATTAAAATGCATATTTAAAAAACTCCTTGTAAAAAATGAAGGCACGAACCAGAAATAAAAACGAACTAAAGCCGGAAAACAGTAGGCCCGCTTGAAGAAAAAGGAGCAGGCCGTGAAAGAAGAACTAAGAAAACATCCAGTTGTTAGAATTTATAAAATGAAACATTTTCAACCATAAAATACACAAATAATCAAAATACTGCAATTACAGAAATAAAAAGTGCCACCTAAAAAAATGACCTGGATCATCCAAATCAAAAATCAAATAAAGAAACAAGTGTTACTTTACGAATTCTTAAAATTATATATTCAGTGAGCGAAACTTACATTTTGCAGAGAGGAACTAACTTCCGATATTCGTCTTCAAATCTAATCCAGTAACGAAGCAAGGCGCGAGATTTGTCCCGCATGTCAAAGTAGCCCAAAACAAGTTCAGCCTTTTAACAAATCGTCGAAAGAAACATCATTCACCATAACTCGGCACGTACGTGGATTAAAAGGGCTGCCTTCACTAGAGCTAGCACACGCTCTTATTATTCCAAACACCAAAAACGTTTTGCCACGGCCACCTACGTTCACGGCCCACCCAAATCTGGCGTTCTTTCCGCCAATAGCTACTATCCGACGAACACGATTGCAACCCTACCCGGCACACTTTTGGCGACTTTCTCTTCCGTTAGGCGGAATCGCAGCATTGTTTTTCTGCCTCTGTCCCCTTGTTTTTGTTTTGAGTGCTCGGGAAGAAAACGAAATGATAACATCTCCTACTATTCTCCTACGGCCGATTGGTTTTGATTTCAGATAGGAGAAATGTGTAGTATATTGCTCTCAGCCAGAAATACGCTCGCTAAATGAATGAGCATTGTCATTTTACAATACATGATGACAAACAGAGAGAACTAAGAGGCTTTGCTGTAAGAGGGGATAGTCTTCTCTGTTTCATCGCCGTACTTTTTGGAAAAGATAAATTTCATTCATAAGTTGTTTTCGAATACTCGAGTGCCGAGATGGCAATTCATAATGCAGAGAATAATTCGCACTGGTTTTTAAAAACAAACTTTCATCTCCAAACTATCGTCTAAAGAAACTCATTGTTGTATCATTAATCATATAGCTCTTACTTTAATTGCTTTTGAAGATATGGTATAATAATATCTACCGCTATTCTTGTTTGATGAGAGGATGAATGAGAGTTCTGTTACTACAAATGAGGCGAAAGTTGCAAGATGGAAGAGATGAGATCAGAATGAGAATGAGTGTGATATTGCCTACTGCATTACAATGCATTCCTTTCCAGTGAATCATCTTTGTCGTAGGGAGAGAAACAAAAAAAGGAAATCATCTTCACCGGAAGAAGTGATAGAGCGGTGATGAAACTTCCGAAACGGTTGTATGGTCGCCAATAAATATCAAATGCTCGAGAAAGGAGTCCATTTGCAATATTTTTCACATTAGTGATAAAATGTATTCTTGAATTGTCTCATTAAGTTATTAACCATGCAGTAGAAGCGTTTATCAGTATCATGCAGTAGAAGCGTAGGGGAATCATTAAAACTATAGCTATGTGGAAAATATTTTTTATCGAGAAGAAAAACTTTCTATACGTGGAAACTTTTTTTTCAGATTGTACAAATGGTGTACAAGTTGAACTTTTTTTCCCCTTTGCGTACGTACTGGTACAAATACTTCAGCAATAAACGATCAAAATTTTGCTACCCCTTTGGAACAAATCCGTCGGTCTTCTAATCACCCAGTAGACCGTTTTGTTCAACTGCCCTAATGTATGAAACTATATAGGATGGCTAATATTTATTTTTAGTATGGAGTAAATAAATATAGGTATTACCACAGGTGATCGAAAGGGCCCACTCATCTTATCCTCTAATAAATAAGAAAGCGGGGAAAGCACTGTCTTTTCTTTTTCTGACCGAATCTCAGTATTAAAAGGATATTTTGAGTTTTCACCCACTCGTACTTAAAAGATTAAGTTGCGTTTGAAAGTACATGAGTCCAAAATATTTTTGATAAAGATTGCTCAACCGATTGACTTTAGAATATAAATTAAAAGTAAAGAAAAGAATGAGAGAGAAAATCAAAATAACCTCGCACGGCAAAATGGTATGTTTTTGAGCAGATTTATATTATACAGAAAAATATTATACCTCCGTATGTAAAGATATATTCTAATAACCAGATGATTAATTTTTAACTAAATGCTGTTATATCAGCACAAACACATTTCCAAAAACTTGAGATAACTTTTTCGAGCAATTTCTTCTTTTAATGCCTGACTACAATCATTAAACGATTGTTAAAGATTTCTCTAATTTGAAAGCATTAAAATATGTAAACAAACTTCAAAAATTGATGAAAGCATTCATATGAACGTAATTTTTAGGGTACGTTGTGTTACCACAAAATAGGTTTGTGGAATTGCATGAAGCAATCAAATTTTGATTCCATAATGAGTAAAATCTGTTTTGTAACATTTTAATGATGTAGCCCTTTCATATCTTATTATTCAAATCTTAGCATTAGAAAAAGAGTTTCTAATGATCTAAAGATAAATAAATCTCAAAAATGAAAATTATAGGTAAGTTAGGAAATGTTACATTTTCAAAGGAAATGATGTTTTCGATCCAGAAGGAAATGCATATTACATAAAATCAATGAAATTAAAACTATCATTCTCTCATTTTGTAAGGTAAATAATTCGAATAAAATTTTTTTTGGAAGGACTTATTTTTTATTGCTATTAATTTTATGTTATTAATTCTATTTAAAAGGGGAAAATTCTTAAATCTATATAAATTCTGCCTGTGAAATATTTTTAAATGGGTGTTTCTTAATGAAATTTTCTTCGTAATAGAAATAATTGCAATTTTATCTTTTATTTAAGCTAACGTCTTAAGCACATTACAAAATATGCTTCTCTGCTTTTTTAAAATGTGAAAAAACATTGTATAAAATTTCTGTTTATCTAGTCGCATAATGCGTTTTGTAAATATTTGAGATCTTTTTAATGTGACTTTCTGTAAATATTCGAAAACTATTTTAATCAGTTTTTACAAAGACTGGTATTCTAAAGCCTGGGATTTTTTAAAATAAATTTTTGAATGTGCATTAATAATTTTCTTGGGCTTTTAATAAATGTATTATCAAAGAAACTCTCTTTAGAAAATAAGTCATCTGAAATAGCCTACAGAATATTAGTTCATCAAAATATTTTATTTATATAATAGTTTTACTACACTATTTAGTAACACTATTTGATTTATATAATAGTTTTCCGTTGGATGGTATAGCGATTTCATTTTTTCGAATCATGTGAAATTAGAAACGAATATTAACATCTTAAGATTTTTCAAAAAATCACCTTAGGTTCATTTATGAAAGTAATGATAAAAAAGAGAAAATGTTGTAGACGAAAGATTAAGAATTTGTGCATCAAACATTGTATTAATATTCTTCTCAAAAGCTCAAAAATAAATTTAAATCTAGCATATTATTTCATTTTCATTCTCAGATATATATTTCAGTATTTTTTTTCCGCCTTTACTTGAATATTCAAGATACATCGATGTATTCGTTTATTTTTTTTTCTTTAATTTTCTGTTTGGAAAAGTAACTGACATATACTTTTTTATGCGTGTGGTGAATTTAAAATGGCATTCGTGTGAATTTTTCAAAACTTACTTAAAGTCGTAGGAAAATCTTCCCAGAGAATCAAACAACTTACATACAACGTTTCTATGAAAACGTCCAGACTCGCAGAAGGTAATTTGCAGTAACAACTCCTGCCCTTTATTTATTTGCTTAGATTTTTATCCTTTTGTGCGTACTGAAGCGTACTGTATATCAATACATTCTACTTAAGAGACTTCAATGTCTTTTGTCCTCCTGCAAGACGCGCATTGTATTACAACATTAAACTGGAGCACGCATCAGAGGTGCATCAAATGATCTTGAATCGACTCCTTTTCATTAATCGTTCAGAAAATGTTCTGCATTTACAGACATACTGTACAAGGAATTTCGTTAGCGTGGAAAACACGTTAGATGGCAGTAATGTCTTTTGTAATCCTGTAAGAGGCGCAGTGCGTTACAACATTAAACTGGTGCGGTGCATCCGAGGTGTATCAAATGAGCTTGAATCGACTCCTTTTCATGAGTCGTTCAGAAAATGTACTTCATTTACAGACATAAAGGAATTTCATTAGTGTGGAAAACACGTTAGAAGGCAGTAATATCGTTTCTCCACTTGCAAGAGGAGCAAAGGATTACAATATTAAACTGGTGCGGCGCATCCGAGGTGTATCAAATGAGCTTGAATCGACTCCTTTTCATTAATCTTTCAGAAAATGTAATGCATTTACAGACATACTGTACAAGCAATTTCATTAGCATGGAAAACACGTTAGAAGGCAGTATTGTCTTTTGTCATCCTGTAAGAGGCGCAAAGGATTATAATATTAAACTGGTGCGGCGCATTCGAGGTGTATCAAATGAGCTTGAATCGACTCATTTTCATTAATCGTTCAAAAAATGCATTTACAGACATATTGTACGAGGAATTTCATTTGCGTGAAAAATACATTAGAAGGCATTAATTTAAAGTTTCATACTTAAAGAAGGCATGCTTCTATGATATCCAAGAAGAACTAGTTTTATGAAGCATATAATATAATAATAACAAATTTAAATAAAATGAGAAATCAAACATATAACATGTGCATTAAACACAAGTAGAAAACTAAAATGCATACTAAAACGTTAGATGATATTCCAGAATAGAACGTAAGTAGTAAACACACAAGTGAAAAACTTTAAAGAATAATAATAATCAGAAAATAAACAAGTAAGTAATCAAGTAAAAATGAAACACAATGCTAAAAACACAAAATAATTATAAAAGTACTTAAAGGAAATCACAGAAAATTAATAACCCAAAATAAAAATGTATAATTTTGTATAACCTTACAATAAAATATGTAATCATCAAAGCGCATAACAAAACAGAATAAAATTCTCAAAATAAAAAAACCAGAGAGATAACATTGCCAAACCCCATAGAACACAGAACAAAGAGACAAGAAAATAAATAAAAAAAACAAATTGCACTAACAAGGAAAGTAAAAGATTGAAAAAACCAATCAAAAATTTGGTATCCCGAAAATTTCAGTAGCCCGTTGGATTTAGAACCAACATATCGATAGTTAAGCCTAGGTTTTATTAAGTTTATACAGATATTTCTTTTTTGGGGAAAATCTTATTTATGTTGATATGGAGGATAGTGCGAATAAGCATGTCCAAAAATATTAAGGAATTCCAAATCTATGCTCACGGATGCCTTAAATGATAACTTCTATTTTAACCTTTTATTTTGATATGTAAACTCTTTCAAAGGCTAGCTCCAATAATCAAAATAAAGTTAATGGGAACTTAAACTACACGGGTCATAATGTATTATTTTTCACGCAAGTCTTTATCAGGGACATAGAAAAAGTAACTGGCACCCGGGTCATAGTAATGTTGTTTCGCACCCTCATCATATTTGGTTCTAAAACGGGACATAAAATTGAGCTTGGGGAGTCTATAAGCATAGTCCTCTTTCTCTATACACGTATCTTCCTCTATTTTATAGAATCGATACGTAACTTATATATGGTCTGTTATTAGTTAAGGTGGACGTTTTGTGGAAATTCGACTAAAAGGATGGCAGCTCATGAGCCGTAGTTTTCTTATTGGGCTCGAAGAGTAGGTGATCCGCCTACTCTTTCGTTGATGAGACAATGCTAATGCGTCACTTTGCTCTATATATAGTAAAATCTCTCGTAACCAGTGCCCCAATCAACCGGTAGTATCAAAATAACGGCACATTTGAAATCCAAAATTTAGGTATGTGAAATAGAAAAAGGATGTAATGGGTCAGTGATGAGAAAGTGCAGGCTTGGGTAGATGTACACAGTTCTGTTCCCGTCATACTCTCTCTTGAGGACTACGAAATAATAGTGCATGTATTGGGAAAGGAGAAAGATGAGAAGGCAGACTATAAACATAAAGGAATTTCTCCCGCATTGCCGTTGAGTTCCGGTTGAACTGAATAATACGGCAGACGCTAATAGCAAATTCGGAAACTGTGGCCGACGCATTATAACTCCATTAAGGTAGCACATGCCGGAACCTTCAGACAGAAGTACGGCCCGTCATCGACGTGGAGGTAATTCAACATCACACTATTTTAGGTCACACCTAGGGAGTGAACCACGGCTTACTTACACAGAAGTGTCTCAGACCCATATTTGGGATGCTCTTTGTGGGAATAGATGAGAAGATAGTAAGAAAATACAGATGAAGATGGCACGCAGACCATGTGGAAGGAAGCAGGCGCAGGATTGTAGACTTTCAAAAGTTGTGCCGAGCAATGTTCATCTATGCCATCTACACAGAGAACTTCTAAAACTCCGGTGACAAACTTGTAAGTAGGCTTACATTCGAAGATATATGCCATCACACTAAGAAATGCGTCAGGTTCATCTGATAATACGGATTATAATTTTAAAATGTTGTTTAACTTCATTTTTCTGAAATGATATTCTGAATGAAATAATCTGTTTTCATTTTAAATAATTTGTAAGATTTCCCATATTAGTTATTTAAGGCTGGCCAATAGATCGAAAAACATAACCACGGGCTTCGCATGTTGCAATTTCTATAGATGGTATCACAAGACATGAATAGGTAAGTTCTAGAATTCAGTTATTCGGCAAATTATTTTGCCGGTATCAGTCAAGTTCTGAATTCAATTATCCGGAATAATCTTTTTCCGTCATCAGTAATTGCCGGTCAAGAGATATACTACCGTATTACAGAGTTGAAGAAGAGCAAAAGATGCTTAAGTGTAATGGCCATTAGTTTTTGTGTCCTTAAAGCGTAGTGCAAGTTGGTTTCACTGAATTTAATTACTTGGCATCAAACTTGGCCAGTGAATAAAGGGTCTAAAAAGTGGCACAGTTCCCATTCTGATAAGAAAGTGATTGATAGGTCAAGTTACCTATCTCATACTGATAACTAATTTCTTTGTGTCTCTCGATGACTTTTAATAAGTATTTTTTATAGAAAAGTAGTAGCAGATATCGGTAAAAATAGCCAATATAAATGAAAGCATGTTTTGTCGTCAATTTCTTCATGTATCATATTACAATGATTAATTCGCTAATGTGTTTTTATTCCTTTTTATGTCTACCTGTCGACAATTATATTGATGGAACATAGTTTTGAAGAAAGCAACAAAAATAAACAAAGGTAATATTTGTAATGTAGACTGAATTTTATCTGAGAGTATGTTCACAGCGGATGATTAAATAGAAAGGATATAAAATATATATCCAATAGAAGCATATTTCAGATTCAGTTATAAAAGAGTTTAATAATGAATACTACATTTAGTTTCTCAAGGCACGTTCAAATCCATCTTATCTTCAAAGAATTAATATTCATTGTATGTGGGTCCAAAGCATTTTATATCAAACTTATTCAGGAAGTATTCGAGTCAATGATAGTCTTACACATTTAAATTAACAAGTAAACAGTTTGACAGCTAAGAATTTTAATGAATGACTGCTTGTTTACATATGTTAAAGTTGCAATTGCTTTCGACATGGTACATAGGTCTATTTATGATTGCAACTTTCATATTATCGTAATACTACGTAATAAATACTGTATGATAACTCAAATGGAGCGAAATATTTTTATTAGAGATAGAATCGAGGAAACTTGACGCGTAAAATCCGCATAAAACCATCTACTAAAACATTTAAAGAGATATAAATGGCTGTCTTCTACATCTAAAGAGCTAGACGAAACTAAAATATTTATAGCTGCCATTGTACTTACATAAAAGTTGATGCATCCCAAGCTCTGTTGTATTTCAGGTATTCTGATTATTGCATGTGACAGCGACGCACAAGGACACAGGGGGTAGACTATAGTTTAACATGCGCTACCAGATAGAGAACTCTTGTGTAAATAACCCGTACCAGCAACACAAGATGGATACACCCTTTAGCAACGACAGGCGTTCATTTTTGCTTGGGAAAACGCATGCGTCTCCCCAGGGGTAGTGACAGATTTGCACAGATATATAGGGAGAATTAGAATTTTCTCAGGGAGCAGCAGACAATAAACATGTGACGGAGATGAATAGCAAAGAGATTTGTGCTCGCTGATACTCTCAGGGGGTCAAGAAATAAAAGGCGACACATTTTAGAGCGTATTCGTGGTTGAAATAGAGGACATCCAGGTGGACTCTCAGCATCAGGGTTAGTTTTCCGTCTGGTGTTGCGTCAATTTAGTGAAGCCGGAAATGTTATGATCAAGATAAGAAAAAAGATTTGCATCAGAATCAACCATTGACTGTAAAATATTGCATAAGTCAAGAATAAGTATTCGTGTTTTCCATTTTCCGTCGTACTTTCTCCGCAAAAAGAAGCAAAAGATGTTATAAATTTCATTAAATAAACTAAAAATTTAATAATGATGATGACAAATGAAGGGTCCACTTCAAAATCTTTAAAAAAAAGTCAAGATTTCTTTTGATAAGCCATAAATGAAGGAAAAAGAACTTTACCAAAAATTAGTTAATGCAGTGATTTTTTTCGTCATTAAAATATTACTGATAGTTCAAAAGAATAATGAAAGCGAAAGTATCATACTAGAGTTTCCTTTAGTGTGAAAGACAATTCATTGATTTTATTTCAAATCGTTGCAACGAAAGCGATTGAATGAAAATTAAGCGATTTTTAATCTAGATCATTATTAATTGAAAGAGTGTCCCATGCGTCAGAGAAACATAATTTATAAAGCAGTTGAAAGAGTGAGAAATTAGTTTGAAAATATCCATAATCAAAAACTATATGAATTTTAGGTGTTACTCTTTAGGTTACTTAAATTTAAAGGTATTGTAATTGATATAAAAGGGCTGAACTTTTCCCACAACTTACCAATAATTTTTAAGTAAAAAAAGTCGCAATTTATCTTTTCTTTACCGATAAAATAAAATTGCTTATATAAAATTAAAATTTAGTACCAAAATAGGCATTTTAAATATTTAAAAAGTTTAGAAAGCTATATAAAAATCTATTTAAATTGAAGATTCAACCAAATCAAAGGTTCTGTGAAGGTTAAAATAAAGAAAAATCAAAACCAACTATTTTCTGAGTTATGAAATTAAATATAAGAATGATTAATTTCTGGAAACAAGATGGGTTTCATGTTGCCAGGATTTAGAAGTTTTCTTTTTCCATTTTGCATAGGCACTGAGAATATTTAAATCTCAACAAATTATTGAAAGAGAAATTCATTAAAAAAAAGTTTCATGATGCAGAGCTTTGACAAAAACCCTGAAAAATGAACTCTGACGAATTTATTATTGATGTATATTCCATAACACTGCGTATGTTCTCAATGAAAATTTAGAAACTTTTTAAAATGCTTAAGAAAATAAGACAGACTGCAGACAATTGTAAGGAGCGTTTACATTAAGTCAGTATTGTGGAGCACCCTAAGACTAATATTCATATTTTCTTGGGTGTTACTGTCTAGGTACTTTTACCCTGTTGCATGTTGGGAGAATCTTGAGAGAAAAACCTGGAAAATTAAACAAAGCTCAATTTTTAGAGGCTCCTGGTGCCTGAGATTTGAGGGAACTCGTCAAAGTTGCTAACATCGTCATCATCTGGTTCATGAACGTAGACATCATTTGGGTAAGATTGTTCATCATAGTTGTCATCTGACGTAAGAAAGAACGAACAATGACAAGTACTTGTCCGGACGGGAAAACTGCATCAGTTACCGCTACTGTTCCACCATTTTCCCTTTTTGCGCAAGGGTGACCTTATTGGGGTGGAAATACTAGCTAAATGTAAACACTGCTTAAGACCAGGAGTGGCGCTGGTGTCTGCCCGACCGGGGGGGGGGGCACGATCAGCCCGACAGGGGGCACTGTCTCCCCAACAGGGAGGTGTAATGAAATTGGCCTCAAATTTTCGCCAGATCTTTATTTATGTATTAGTTGAATACCCCGTTGTGTGAACGGGATATAAAAATTTTCCCGACAGGAGGGAGCCCTCGAACTCGGTTCCCCCCCTGGTGCCACCCCTTCTTAAGACACCGTGCAGTTAGACGTTTGATGTCATGCGCAATTTCGTTTGTCACGTGACAGATGTTTAGTGAATTGACTCGATGTGTCAACGGTATCCAGAGAAAGACACGTTTATAATTTTTAAGCAGTTGGATTATTCTTACCAGCTTTGGGACTCGTGAAAAATATACTCTGAAATTGTAGACATGTTGTCTGAAAGAAGCATGTAATTTGAAAATGTGTACTTGTCCTTAAATATTCCTGAAAGAGTTATGGAAACTTCGTAAAATAATTACAAAATATGCTCTAAGCAATAGATTAATTTTATTTAGTATAAAGTCATTTGATTGTCACAAAAAAAATCATTGCTTTAAAATAATAAAAAAGATTTTCGAAAACATTTGTTTCAAGTCATAGAAACCATTTGCAGTTACCCTAAAAAAATTTTTAATGCTACATTTGTAAACTGTAGTGGAAAAATATTGTTATTAGAAAACAATTGAAGTTAACAAGTCAAGTGCGTAGCCAGCTAGTAGAGGTGGAACCATCGATGTATGTAGTAATGAGTGGCTTTTAGCACTTTTGGATTATGGAAAGCGGCCTATGAGTTTAACTAAATTTTCCTACAATATTGAGAGTTATGACATAGAATACTGATTACTGTTTATTTCTGTTTAACTCTACAAATATATTTACTACAATACTACATGTAAATGCATTAAGTTATATTCAAGACTGTTTAACTCTGTTTAATGACACCGCACAATTTCCTCCTGACTGCCAACTTGGTTTTCATTGACCATAGTGGCAAGGTTTAGCGTCAGGAAAAGAATACATCGCAGTTTTGAATGTCACCAGAGTGCACAAACTCAAGGTACGAGTAATTGCTGGGAGGGGTGTCGAAACCACAGAGCAGTAAAATTTTGTCTGGCGTTCCATCATGCGGTAGCTTTAAAAACTGCTTCAGGCTGAGGGGGATGCAGCCGATCTGAATTGACAAGGTCACCTGTGTTCTAGCTTCAACCAAATTTGGATTTCTCACGAAATGATTAAATTTCCAGGTTTCAGGAAATGTTTTTGTGAAAAAGGCATAATAATTCTCTTATTATTATTATTATTATTTTTTTTTTTGCATGTGGTTAAAAATACTTTCTGGACCAGTAAATCTTTCAAATTAAGAATTTCGTTGATAAAAGATATATTAACCAATTTTGGGTATTATAAAATGCAAAGCTTCTTAAGCTATTAATTACGCTCACAAATGGGATGACGTAAATAAATTCTCGGCTCTAGAAATATTTAACGGTGCAATTTTCTGAACCATTTTTCATCAAAAGGAAATAAAATTAGATAAGAAAACTATCTCATCCAAAATAAAACGGGCTGAAAGAGTAGAAAAAATTTTAAAGTTACCTAATTTAATACTACTATAATTACCTAATATAATACCTAATATAATAGTTACCTAATATTCATAATAATTTTAATGTTACCTAAAATAGCTGTTATTGAGCCATCTGACAATATGTTATATTTATTTAAATGGTGGTTATTTCTTCTTGTTTGCCGCTGAAAGTTACACAATTCTAAAACTAACTTTTATATGTTTTTGAGAAAGGTACACTAGATTGAAAAACCACAAAAAATTCAAAACTTGATTTGAAATTTCATTTCATTTGAAACTTATTTTCGAGTTCTTAGTGTTTTTCAAAAATTGTATTTCTATACAAAAATAACGTGGATTACTACATAATACTTGTTTTTCAAATATGATTGTGTAATTTATTGCGAAAGCAAGTTTTAGAGGGATTTGGAATGCGTTTCGAATTGTTTTTATATCACAGTATTTGCGTGAAACGCAATATATTTGAGAAATTCTCATGTAGTATAAATTCCAAAAAAGGAAAAGAATAAACAAACGACTTATTACATTTCTTTTTGAATCAAAGCTTACATGGAGACTTAAAATGTTTTAAAGAAAGTGTTTCTTTCATAAATATTTTCCAATAATTTGATATATTTTCTAGAATTATAAAGAAAATATTAATAATGAGTGTTACCTAGTTTAATTAAATTGTATCTATAAATTATCTTATTTTTCGTGTGTTGAGAAAATTTTTGTAACAGTTGGAACGAAAACATCTTTTTTTAACTTTTACGCAATCGATCAATAATTATTTTCTGAATTCCTTTCATGATCTTTTTTCACATTTACGTTTAATATTTGCTCAAACTAAATGAAATTTGAACACGTGTTCTTCTATTTACCGTTTATACTTCTATAAAGCTCCTAATCCAAGTATGTTTGAAATATCCATAACTGTTTTCATGCAATACTCTCGTCAGATTATAAAAAAATGAAGAAAAAAAACATCGTCATGTTCGACAAGTAGTCAAGAGACAAATATTCTTTTGCCGAGTAATTTGTAAATTAAAAACCTCAGTTTTACCTTTTACCGATTTATTGTTTGACGATTGGTTTTCAAAGACGAAGATATATTCATTTTCTTTCTTAAATCAGACATTTCTTGATTACTTTTCTTAATATCTGACTTTCAAGAAGTGCAAAATATCTAGCTTTTATATTTGTCTTTTTCAAAACACCACTGCTCATTTTTAAAAACATTTAGGACTAATTTTTTGAATAAAAATTTCAATTTAAAACAATTTCTCATTATCGCCGAATGCGTAGCTACTACATTAGCCTTGCAACAAAAAAACTTTCAGTTATATAACTAAAAATTTTTAAACAACTGGTCCCGTGCAATTACTTCTAATGGCATTTTCCAGAAGTTTGAGCTCCAATTAGATTTAAATCAAATAAATGTATGTAAATATATGATTCGAAAAAATTTTATATCAAAAAATTAATGATCGAAATAGAAGTATAACATTCATGAAACATCCAAACCGAAAAATTGGAGTTACAGACAAGAAAACATCTTTAAACACAGTAGAAAATTCGACAAATCGTTGTACATATTTCTTAATATCTATCTACTAGCTTTTGTGTATCCACATGCAATTGGTTAAAATGTTATGATTAACTCCAAAGTTTTGAATCATTCCTCTTAAAATGTGATTTAATATGTAATTTAAGGTGGAATTATTTTCCCATGAATCACAAAATGTGTATCCCTACTAATTTTAAAATCCGTCTTCCTATATTAAGATGTAACACTAGCCCTTCTTTCGTGATTTTTCTTTCATGGAGATGGCAAGGGTGTAAGCGTATGCACATTTTAAAAGTCGGATAAAATGTTTTTAATTTCTCTTAGACGATTCATAAACTAAAAAAAAACTGCTGTGAACAAACATAACAAAATGTCCCCATAATTTATCTTATTACATGTGTGAGAGGAAGAACACACACCTATACATTCACAACCTCACACACATGCAAGCGCGAACGCACGCACCACACACACATACAGATATATATTAGCGATAAAGGAACATTACGTACAACGATTTATGCAAGAGAACTTACACTATTCCTAAGCGAAAAATATATTTTTGTTTTCCGAACCTTATCGCAAAGTTTTAAGTTTCCTTTGTAAACTTCATGAAAGTAATTAAGATAACTACAGATCTCTGTGTTAGTTGTAAATGAAAAAAAATAATAACGGACTTCATTCGTTACCGTTTTAAGAAATTTAAATCTGTACTAAAAATGCTCTTTAAACTACGAACTGTAAAATATGGTGCGACTAATTGCTAGAAATTTTGGATATACGAACCATTTTTTTAAAAAATAAGAAGAAAAAATATTTGGAATGACTGATAGTAAAATATTTAATTGATTTACGATATGTAAAAAGGAGCCAAACTGATCGAGAAGTCAAGATTTCGTTCAAATTCCCTCTTCTCGAGCTCATTTTAGAAAAACTCATTTGTCAAGAGCAGGAGAAGTTTTTCGTATTCAACAATTGCACTGTGAAGTCTCAAGAACTGCGAAAAAAATATTTCCATGTTTTTGTAAAAGCCAGTGCAAGGAAAAACGATAGATCTCATGAGCATTGAGAACAACAGCTGGAGATTATTAATGGGCTTTCAAAAAGTATAATGAGTAAAATGAATTGGAGTAGATGACTCTTAGGGTAAATATAATTGCCTAAAACGAAAAATGTCTCGAACATTTGTATAGAAACCTAAATAATTTTTAACTCATAGTCCGATGAAAAATTTCGTGTTAAACACAAATCTTTATTTATCTTTCTGCCAAAACAGTTATACAAATGCTACAGAGCAGTGTAATGAGTTCAGTTGACGAAAGACTTTCTTCGTTAATGGAAATAATGCAAATGAGATTTTCCGCTTCTTTACTGAGAAAAAGATTTCGAAATATGCCATGAATGTGAAAAAATTAGTCTTGCAATAAATTTGATTAACAATTGGGTTTTCTTTAACTGAATGGATGAATATATTATGCAATGATATCAATAAGAACGATTCACTCTGGTCTCTTGTGTAAATTTAGAAGTGCGAAGAAATTTAACGATGCAAAAGAAACCTCGCGTTTTCATAAAATATATCAGTTTGAATTCTAAAATTTACTTTTACATTTTAAGAAAACTTCCTGTTTGTTCAATAGAACGAAAAATTAAAGCTGAATCTATTTATTGTTTAGCAAAGGATTCGGAAACCCTCCGCGCTTTTGCGCATGCGCCGGGCGGAGTTATTTTCATCAAAATAGGGGGAAAGTGAAGTATGGAAGGGTGATGTTTACATTTTACTTAGCGTGATCTAACAAAGAACTCCGGAAATGCGCTCATATGACTCATTGCATGACACCCCTTTCCTGTGTAAAATCGTCCAAAAGTGGTAGACTCGGAACCCGTTGCTGAACAGTATAATGAAATCATTAAGAATGACTGTTGATCAACATCGTTATTCTAAAAAAAATTAATGCTTTTTTATTATACTATATTTAATCTACAGTGGTGTTTATAAGCGATATTTAATATTGCGATGTTCAACTCTTAACCAATGTATGAGTTATTTTAGTCTAATAATTAATTTTGTATCCAAAAACAGACATTGTAATCTCTATTTTTAATATCTGCAGACAAATGTTAAAATTTCAAATTATAATATTTGTTGAATAAAAATATCAATTATATTTAATTTCAATTAAATTAAATCCATTTTAGATGTATGCGTAGAATCGATCTGAGTTTGATATGTCTAATATCAAAATACAAGTGTAGGTGTGATCTGAAAAAAATCTAAAAACAATGCTAACGAGATTTTGCAACAATTAAATCTTCTTTCCAATGTAGTTTTGTGGTGAGTTGAAACTAGGATAGTTTTAGTAATAACATTGCACGATTTAACAGTCATTTTAAAACTCAATTATGAATCCTAGAAATACCATCAAATCATTAGTTACGCAAGCACTTAGGAAAGCACACACTTTTTAACAAATTAACGATAGTTTAAAAGAGTCGCGTGACCCTTGTAATCTACACTGTAGCAACCGGTGCGCAAACCGTGGGTCGCTACCCCTCTGGGGCTCGCGAGAACTTTTTTGTGGATCGCTAAATTCAAAGGAATTTATTTGACAATAAAAAAATTCAAGGTTTTTCTTCAACGAACGTGGTAGAGACCCCCAGCGGGGCCGCGAGAAAATTTTACACAATGTTAAGGGGGGTCGGAAATGAAAATTGTTTGCACACCACTGATCTACAGAACCCAAGGTCTGTTCCTTGTCCCACATGAATGAACCTAAAATTTAACAAACCATCAAAAATGAATAGTGACAGAAAATTGAACTTTGGTCAGAGTTAAATTATTGTATCATCTAGGTAGATATCTTTAAAGTGCAGTCAATATAGAAACCGGTAATAAATGACTGTCATTTTGCGCGTAAACATCAGCTGCTTTGCCTGAGTTATCGGGAGATGAAATTGTAATTACTTGTAACTCAGGAAGATGATGCCTGTCATTATTCAACTTTTAGTTAATTATTAAAAAATAAGTCTTACAAATTTAATTTTGTTTGATAACAAAAAATTACATACAGAAAAACAGTTATGGGAGTGTTAAGCTAGCTTCAGTTTAAAATGCCAGAATTTTTTTTAACCCTAGGTCCCAACTCTAATTTGTTACAATTGCTTTCATACCTGACGGGTAGGTACAGAACGAACCTTAGTTGGTTTTCAGAAAATAAGGAGTTTTTATTATTAAATCAAAACACATTTTTAAATTCAGTGGCGGCGATTGGATTGAAAAGTAGGGGGGGGGGCAAAAAAAATATAGACAACTAAAAGTACCAGGAAGTATAGGGGTAGAAAGCAAACTTTAAAAATATAGCTACAAACTTAACCAACTTTCCCGGACACAATTTCTTTTTAATAACTCTTAGTTTTAGGCAGCTTAAATGAAATAAAAATCTAAATTTCCAGCAAAATGTAGGGGGCGATTGTCCCCCACCCGCCTCGACTTGCCGCCACTGTTCAGCAATCGAAATGGGTATCAGAGAACGATAGAAATATACAATGCGTCTCTTCAGGAATCTGCTACCAACCACAATTGTAGTCCTGTCTCCACTCCCAGTTGTATGCAGCATTCACCCTTTCCCCCTTGCTTGGGTTTTTCTGGAAGATCAAAGATATAACTAGCTCGGAACTAAGGAATGGGGACTTTTTCCCATGGTCATGCCCATGTCCTGGCGCCGACCGCACACAGCGATAGTCATTTTAGTAGCCAAGGGCGATTTTCTTTGTGGTGTCACTATTCATTCGCAAGGTTGGCGAGAACGTAACTCGTTTTCAGTGGCTTTTCATGGCCAAGGCACCCCTGTGATAAAGATGGTCGAAAAAGAACCTAACCAATTGCGGTATTTCGTAAGTCTGTGAATGAAGATAATGGATCATCAGCAATAGTTAATCCTCAGACCTCCTAAAGAAACAGAATTCGATAAAGTCGTTTCATTATATTTTTAATGGAACAGGTATATTATATTATTATTTAACAATTAATAAATGAAATAACAAAGTTGGTAAAATAATCTTCGTGTTATTTACCAGCGGAAGTGAGAGAAAAATGGGTTATTTTTTTTTTTTTTTTTTAATTAAATCTGGGTCCAGAACCAAAAAGTTGCCTTGAAAATCCTCTTAAAAATAAAATTCCGCTACAAATGTGAGGGAAAAAAAGCAATTATTTCGAAGAATTTAAAATTGCATCACATCTCTAATTTAATATTTTGCTCACGATATCTGTTCATGGATATAAATTGACTGAATAACGTATGCAGAATATAGCAAGCATTATATCAGGAGTAATTTTCATGATAAGCATGATTTTGAAGTAACAAAAGATTATAAGAAACTGTGGATGCTTCCCGGGAACAATTTTGGAATATGCTTATATAATTAAATATTGTACTTGAAGAAAAATACGAATATATTATACATACGAATATATTATACATGAAAAATGTATATATATATTTTTAAGGCTAGGTAAAAACTATTTCTTTTTATATCACATATCCTAGTTTTATTTGTATAGCAAATAGTTTGTATTTTTTCTCATTAATTCGAGATTAGTTCATAAGTCTTCTTCGTGCCTTTTCCTTCTGAGATAAGATCGAAGATAAAACGAGCAATATTCAACTCTTTCCAAGACCCAATTATCTACATGCAATTTAAGATTTAAAAAATAATAGATACAGCCAGCATCGCATCCAACCATGAACGAGATTCAAGAGTTTAAAAATTTAGACAACAAAAGAAATCAGCAGCAGAAACACCAGAAATGATATTTGAAAGAAGACAGTGCAGTCTTTCAACTAGTTTTTGTTTTATCAGCCTGATATAAAGCAGAATAAAATAGTAATTTGAGCAAAATGGTTTAGATATTTTTCTTTACTTGTTTTGAAATTTTTATTTGAATAAGCCAAAATTTAATGAATCTAAAGATGATTTTTCCTATCTTCTTGTTATGCCTTTCTTTAAGTTGAATAAAAGTTGTGATTTTTATCCTTTGCTGAAATTTTTAATATTGATGTTATCTAAAATCTTGGGTTTTAAGAAATTAGCAAATTTTGCCCTAAATGATGTAATAATTTTATTCTCGAAGAATAACGGTTCCAGAGAGAGGTCATGAAACATTCTGATGCTTTTGTCCCTCAAAAAAAAAAAATCAAGGTCATAAGAAGTTTCTTCACATATTCCCATACTTACAACAATCTTTAAGAATGAAATTTATATAGGGAAGATTTGCCGAATTTCGACCGTCGCCTAAATTGGACCTGTATCTTAACTTAAATTCTATTAAATGTTTCGGCCGTAAAATAGGCAAATTATGTTGTAACGAGGTAAATGGGTTGTATGAAATCATTTTTAAAAGAAAATGCTGCTTGGTTATAGTTACAGAACAAGTGTTTAGATTTAGGTATCATCCATTATTTATTTTAACAAAAGTCAAAAAGCCCTTACGCTGTTTTAAACTAAGTAGAAAAATATGTTATTATTTCTTCGGATAGGAAATTTCTTTGGCTAGAATTTACTATAATCATTTTATTAAAATAGCTTAAAAATAAAATTAGAATTTTTTTTTATTGTTGTTGTCCAAAGGTCGAGTAGACTGGACCACAAATAGTTGCCTAAATTGGAATATTTAAATCAACGGGATTATGACATGAAACTACAGGAATAGCTCTAAAAGCAGTTTATTACCAATAGTATTCCTCATAAATTGGAGCAAGCCAAAGCAAAAATAGCAATAAAAGGACACTAAAGCCATCAGATGTTGGATTAAAAAATATAACTTAGAATACGTGTCATCTGTCAGGAAACAAAGCGAGAAGAGGAAGTGATTCAGTGTAAAAAACGTCATACGTGGGTTCATGCATTGTTTGTTGGTGTGAATTTGAGAATCAAAAATAATTTTGATTTAATTGTTGTTGTAGAAATTGTTGATCCAACCTATTTAACTAGTGGTCCAATATAGGCAACAAGTTTCCTTGATTGAACTGATGATACAGCATTTTCAAGCTGCTTTTTTCCTACTTTAAAGTGTATATCGAAATAAAAAATAATTATATTGTTTTGAAGGAAAATAAACTACAAAAAAAATCTACTACTTATTTTTCACTAAAATTCTTTCTCCATCACTCTACATTAAAAATGTCCAGATGGCTCTACCCTACATCTAGCAACTGACCCTTCTCTCTCTCTCCCAATTGGTCTCTCACTAGCTGATCAGCAGTCGTTTTATTCTTAAGCGGAAAATCATTAACATTTTATGTCATTTACCAATAACATACGTTTTTTAGTAGTTCTTGAAAAAAATATTATGGTTATCAGAAGCGCAATCTACACATGCCCGTAAACAAAAGAAAGTGCCTTTGATACCCGCATCTCATTATAGCCATTATCTTGTAATAAATTGTCCCGTGATGCACTAGCACTAGAAGTGAAATCACTTTATCATTAGCAATCTCTTGCCTCAGTTTTACCACCTGTGTTCATGTCTTGATTACAATGAAAATATCCCCTAATATGTGGAAGGGTACACCCTGACAATGAGTCAAAAGTTCTCATGTTGGAAAGACGATGATATCTGAAAAATGTGGGCAAAAGACTACGTTACCATCCTCTTCAGCTGATTGAGGCTCAGAATTACGAAATCCATTCTCAACAACCCTGATTTATCTTTAATATGATAGGCTAAGCTAACGAATGAAATGAAACATATGTCTTCTTTTGTGAAACAGAATTAGAAAAGTAGTCATCAAACATTGTTCCTTATTTAGGACCCATACTGGTATATCTTTTTTAAAAATTAAAATAAAGTAAGAGGTTACAAAGAACATGCGATTCAGAAGTAACAAGAATCAAACTATCACTCAGTGGCATAGTAAAAGGGGGGGAATACATGTCCCGGGAGCCAGTTTTAAGGGGCGCCTTTTACTCGAAACAGCGTATGTATGTCATTTTTAATGTCGAATAGGAACAAAAAAATTTTAGCATGACCCGGGTGCCAATGGGCAATGCTAAGTCCCTGAAGACGATTGGGGGCGAAAAAATCACATTACTCTTCGGGGGCTACTTATCCTCGCTACGCCACTCCTATCACAGTTAAAGTTAATGTATAATTGTACAATTGTGATCCTTCTTAATAGGGGAAACACGGGCACATTGATACACACGAAAATATCGGAAATAATGATGGTTAATAGGTATGGGATCAAAACAAAAGGTGTTTTATCAATAAAACTTATATCTCAAATCAAGGTTTGAAAGTTTAACAAAGTAACAAACTTTTATTTTAATCAAAATTCAACATTTTTAATGAGACTGGAAAAATGAAACAATAATGTCTCAGAAAATAATTTATCTCTACAAATAATAAAGGAGAATGTGTGTGTGTGTCTAAAAATACTTTGGAGGGAGGGGATGTGAGCATCGAAGCCGTTTTTGGAAATTTTAATTAATTAAAAATTAAGAGATATTTTCGCTTTCTTCCTTGATGGCTTACGAAAATAATATAGCACAAAAATAATTTTCACACTATCTGAAAATACAAGAAAATTATCTTTTCGATTATATTAATTAAGTTTCCGTACATTTTCTTTCCAATTTTAATACATTCGTAAAAAATATTTTAAACCTAATTTACAAAAATATTTTTCATTTTTGCAATAAAATTCAAACCGTGTTCATTGTTTAAAACAAATACTTAATTGTGTGTTTCTCTTAGATAGTTCATTTATGAGTTTTTTTTTTCATTTCTGAAGACTATTTTGCAAAGTAGTTGCTGTTAAGGCGCATTGATACACATAGAAGATGCGTATCAATGTGCCCGGATTCAACTGTATCAATCTGCCCCAAGAGGCATTTTTACTTAAAACAAGGGGTCATGCAAAATCAACGCTAAGAAACCTCAAAACTTAATATTGTTCAGAAAAATAAATGTTTTTTCCTACCTTTGGAGTAGATTCCCTGTCAGGAAAATTTAATTAGTGAAAGAAATAACACAACACGTTCTTAGAGTAAAATTTACTTCGATTAGAAGATTAGCGGTTTGTTTGATTTGTAAATTAACTTTTGACTTAATATGGCCGAAAAATATACAGTGTGATAAGGGTTATAATGGAATATATATGAGGGGATATGGACATATTGAACCATTTCAGTCATAAAAATTTAAGAACTGTATCAATGTGCCCTCGTATCAATCTACCTCCTCTCCCCCTACTGTTAAAAGTTAAAAAAAAAAATGATAATTATGCTAAGCTAAGGATAGAAGAATTAATAAATGTTATATTTTATTATTTAAACGAATATCGTCCCTTGAGTTTTTCACTCTTAATTTGTTATTAATATGATTACTAGATATGCATCAAATACTACAAAGGAAAGAAATGCAGTGAAATAATCAAATGAAAATTTAATTACCTTAATTATTTTTTCCTTCTAATATATAATCATCATTCTACCATCGTTTATTTCAATGCATCAAAATTAAAGATTAATTTAAAGGTTCTAGTAATTAACAGTTTAATCTCAAACTGTTCAAGTGTTGTTTTTGATCCTTCTTTATGCTTGTTTTTTTAATTATGCATAAATACACTGTTTTTATAATTTTTCTCTTTCATGTTGAATTTGCTTTAATACTTCGGAAGTAGAACGAAGCATCTGTTCTGAATTCGAAGATTTTTTCTATTTTATATAGACAAATTTTAAATATTCCTCGGTAATATTTTACAATTTTACATGGAACGATGTATAGTATTTATAGTGATTTTCTGTTTTCTTTCTCGCTTATATGTTGAGATAACGCGTTGAGTTAATTACTGCACCACCAGTAAATTCATTAAATCGTTTTTTCGCTTTTTTATTCGGAGGAATAAAATAAATGGTTTAGACTTTCATAACGACTGAATATAATAATACTTTTTAAGATCTGTAACATTCTATATGCATAAAATATTTAAAAGTAAAATTAAAAGTGAAAATTTTTAGCTCTCCAAGAGAAAGCGACGAAAACACTAATGGCGTGTATATGATACAATGTTTAAGTGAAAGAAAAAAATTAGAAAATGGAATGTTTATGCGTAAAAAAGGTAATGATTATATCAGAGTTAATTTTGCATAGTTTCTGTAACACAAATTTTCCTGAATTGAATCATTTACATTGTTTCTGTTTCCATAGTTGGTTTGTTTCATTTTAAATGTTGTATGAAGCTTCTTTGAACGACTTTTCTGGATTAGTATCTAATTTTATCTATGGGCAGAAAAAAAGTTCACACTTAAAAGAACCCCCCTCCATAAAAATTGTTTGCCTAAATGTGTCATGATGCAATTCATGCAGTTTAAAAATTCGTATTTTTTGTTATTTACCTTAAAATCTAGTTTATTAGGAATGAAATTGTAAGTGAAACGGTCTTGTTCAAATACTTTTTCCCGCCATCCGACGCATATGCCACATAACAAAAGTTTTAAAATTAAAAGCTTTTAGGATTCAGTAAATATAAACAGCTATAACTAGTATGATTATTTTTGTTAGATATTGCTTAACGTTCTTTAAACACCCAGGAAAATAGTGTTAGATGTATATGGTGTTAGCTGTATATGTTATTGATGTATAGTTGTGATGTTGTTGTTATTAGATGCATATGGCTGAAAATGTGTTAGGTTTATCTTTTTCACGCGCACGAGTGTAACTGAATAAAAAATGATAATTATCGGGAACTTATTATTAAGGAGTTTGCGTCAATTCTCTCAAAACACTTGCTAGATATATGCTGCAACATTCCGCATTTATTTATACTATTCCAAAAATGATCTTCGAATGCTGTCCATGATTTGAATATAATGAAGATAATTTGCAATATTAACTTAGGTAAATTCTTCTGACTCAATTATGTAACCTTCAAAAGGTACATACAGAAATAAAATAAACTCCTAATTTACGAAATGTAGTTGCAGCCATTTTTTTTTATCTAAGCTTAACCAGCAGCAGCCGCCCATATGCAAAAGCTAGAATCTTTACAGAGATTTCTTGGCAGGCAAATCAGTCATATGACCTGGTATGTTCTAAATTTCAACATTTATGAAGATCTCTATCTCTCCACACACTGGATTTCCACGAAATGCATCAAAAACATTCCTTGAGAAACTTGATAGGCTGGATAAACACATATCGGAAACTTAAGATCATACGACTCAAAACAAGCTCCAAATAAAAGAAGGTCCTAAATTTAATAACCAACCGGGCTCTTTTTCAGGTGGAAAAATATTTTCTCACTCTAAATCTCGAAAACAAATGAGAAAATTCAGCATTTATTAAATATTACCTTAAGGAAATTGGATTAAGATAGTTATTTATCGAAATTTAAAGATATACTCAAGCCAACGTAATTTGCTGAGCCATTTTTGCATATAAATACTAAAGAATCTGAAGCAAAACGGGTCTACGAGTATTTTCACAACACCAAAATTTTTTTCCATATCTCCAGTACCGATCAAGACCCATACATCAAATATCCTTGAAATAGATCTCTTTTTTATAGACTCCATAATGAATGCTCGACTTGTGAAATATTCCGATGGTATCTAAGCAGGATTATTGCATATATTTAGCTTGCATTTTTATATTTTATCCATTTATTGTTCTCCAATAATATTGGCTATTTTTTAAAAAAATAGCTTAAACATTCTAGTGAAAAGTATCAGTCCTCCGTGGAAGGGCACCTAGAGCACGAGGATGAAAAGTTGACATGTAAGTAAGCAGTTTCTCGGCTCCCCTGATGGTACAATAGTAGTAGCACTGTTGATTGGTTAACGGTTCCATTGCCAATGACGAAATCACACCTAGTGTAGGTCCGATCGTTGACGCTCATAAAGATTTCTATTATGCGTGGTTTACGAAACTCGTCCTATTATCTGCTGTGCCCCATTTTCCCAGATATACTAGTGACGAGAAGGGTATTCTTTGTGATAATGAAACTGGCACTGGCTAATTATTGGGATGAATAACAACTTAGATTCTCTTTCTTGCAATGCTGCTTAAGTTAACCGATAAACAGGCTACAGGTAAAGGACTCCGTGTGCCCAAGTGCCGGCAAGATCTCGCTTCCTCACATTTCTGTGACAGTTTTCCAAACACAATGCTCACGATGCAAAATTGTGTCAAATTGTAATAGCTACACAGAAAACCTTTAAATTTATTGATGAAAGTTTTTCGTTAAAATACTTTGAAAGCTGTTTGCAAAAAAGAAAGAAAAAAAAAACTTTCCCAAGTAACTTCCTACTCCTCCTTTTTTTAATGATTAAGCAAACTTCATTTTTTGACAACTGTTTTGATATATAGAACAAAGTTACCAAATTTGGATCGAAAGTAGATGAGCACCCATGTAATACCCCAGCTAAAAAAAAAAATCTGCAGGAAATCTGAAGGTATTTGGAACATGTTTTCTTCAGATTTTCTGCAGAAAAAAAATCCAGAATATCTGAAGAAAACTATGTTCCAAATACCTTCAGATTTTCTGCAGAAAAAAATGTAGAATATCTGAAAAAGATATGTTCCAAATACCTTCAGATTTTTCTACCGTCAAGTTTTAATTTTTAATTTCAATTAATGTAATTATTAATTTCATTATTGATTTAATTAATCTAATTTGTGATTCAACTTACTTGTAAGATGCCGATTCAGATTGTGACAAAACTTCAAGCGCTTGCGAAACAATAATATTTTCTGATGTTATAATGCGAATGATGTTATTCTGATGTTATCTGCTTGCGAACAATAATATTTTCTGATGATGAATATTTTTGATGTTAATCTTCTGCTAGATTTTTAAAAATTTTAGTTAGCCATTTTTTTTATTTTGCAAAAATACTGCTTATAAAAGTCAATTTTTGAAAAAAATTTCCATGCTGAGTAAAGAAGTATCCTTTTAATGCTTTCGGTGTTTCCATCATCTCAAGGAGATACTTTTTTCATAAAAATGAATGATTTTTACAATTTTCATGTTTTCTTCTAATTTTTTAATGTATTCTTTGGTTAACACAATATAATGCAAATATTTGTTTTGAGATATACGAGCTCACAATGGCGATGTCGATTAATCATTACCATCTGAAATGATACTGTAAAGATCCACCATTTGTATTTTGTGGAGAGAAGTTTTGCAATGCTTTGTGTTCTTCGAATTTTCATTACATTATTATTTTTCTTCTCGGCTTATTTGATATTTGACGGTCAAAAATTGATTTTTGACGAAATTAACGCAGAATTTCGCTAGGATCCCACTTTTTAAAAAATATTTTTTTTTCTCATAGCACAAGTAGACGATTACATTATTTTTTACATCAGATATCTCCACTCCTGTTCTAAACTCATCAGAGCTCCTATACTAAACTTATCTTTAATATGGTAGATCAGATACCTTGCATTCTTCACACATGAGAGCAAGTGTATGAAAATAGTCATACTGTTAGGAAGTGAATGAAACTACAAAATGGAAAAACTGAATGAAATTACTTGAAAACGAAAGACATTGATAAATTAACTTATAGCCACATGTGACATTGTGGAACAATATAAATTTGAGTTTTCTTTAAAGGCGTGATTGTTGAAGTTGCCTAGTCTTGTATTTGTAAAATAATTTTTGGAACTCGTGTCTGGTAAAAAGACGAGAGATTCAGTACATAATAGCATATTATGGAAGTTGTTTTAAGTATTGTGTAAGTATTCAAGCGAATAGAACAGCATTTAAAGCTTCGCCATTCACAAATCAAACTGAATGAATATGGTTATTTAGTCATGAAGAATGTTTATATCTCAGTGTCCCATCGTGAAAAAACCATTATAAAAAAAACTCACAATCCTCTAGTAATAACGCTGAAAAAGTTAAATGACCCGTTCTAATGCCTTCAAAATAGACCCTATTACGTAGGGTTACCATAGTTTTTTTCAGTTGAAATCCAGACACACCGGGGGGTTGAAAGGTCTTGTCGGGGGGTCAAAGTACAGTATAAAATTATAAATTCTGCTAACAACCCTCTTTCATAAATATAGCACAGAGTTTGAAGAAGCAAAAAAGAAAAATTAAGGCGTCAGAATCCGAAGAATATACAATTTTTATGAATGTTTGGTAATTCAAAATTATAGTAATGAAATACGGAATTAAAACAAATCTTCGAAAGCCTTTAATTTTCAGTTTTATCTAGGGCCTGGGTAAGGCGGCTCATCCACTATCTCATCAACAACGGATGTAAACATTGTAAACAACGAATATTTTTCCATTAGCAGAATGACGCCAACTTTTCCGAATGCGTCAGATTTTCTCAACTACTACTAAATTTCTCTCTCGACTCATTCACTGGCGAAAAAACGGACTATATGAAGACCTGGACACTAGCGCGGACGTGAGCTTGATATCCGGACATATTGTAGCCCTAGTATTACGGTGCCTTTACTGTTAGAACAAGATGCTCTACAATTCTGCTACGATATCTTCACGATATTGTACGGCATTCGAACAACATCGTAGAGGTATCGGTCAAAGCCTTGTGCTAATAGGGTTGTTTAATTGGCTGATGATTCAGAGGTGCTATTGTGTACCAAGAAGTCCTTCTAAACAGATATCTTCTTAATAAGCTTGTCCGATGCCAGTATCCCCGCAGTGAACCGGTGGCTTTCCCTCCTCGTACTCATGGTGGCTCCGAAGCGGTGTGATCAACCAACTTAAAAGCATGCGATCTTCAACAATGGTAATTACCCCAAACCAGAGAAGTAATTGAAAGACATATGCTAATCAGAAGTCAAGTAAATATGTAACAGAATAACATGTACCTCGATTTACGTACCTAACCTCCCTTGTCTTACATATTATTAGGCTGTTTGATCCTTTACATAGCTTAGAATAAGAGTACTCTTTTTAAGAAAAAATAACTTATCTTCCCTTTCGCGTTCCTTAAATCGAGATTCTTGGATCTAAATATACTTTACTATTTGTAATGGCAAATTTTACGACATTTCTCTGATTCAACATAAATGCAATGACTAAATTTAACGCTTTGATGCAGGCTCATCTTTCAAATTAGAGTACATCCAGCTTACATTTTTCAAAACTAACACTGAAATTTCATATTATCAGCCTTTTTTCATTCTAATGGTACCTGAGGTACTTTTAAAAGTGCAAGGACATTACGAAATTCTTTCCTTGGTACGAAAGTACAACGAAAAGTATGGGATGGCAATGATTCTAAGCTTTTATTTCGGTATTCATTTAGAGTATTCCATTACGAATGGCTGCATATTACATATAATGGTTTCAGGAAATGGTCTAAATTTTCAGCAGGTTTAATTTTCCGTAACAGTGCTTTGTTTATTTAGAAAAACTTGCAAGTCATATAAAGGAGAAGTTGAATCATAAACTGACAGACAGGGGGTTTGTTTGAAATGAGTTTCACAAAACTGGAAGAAATTGTTTTTCATATGATGCAATAAGTACAAGACTACCAAATATCAGATTTTTCTTGTTTCTAATATGAAATAATTTTTACATTGCTTCCTTTTGAATGTTATTTTTCCTTTAAATACATGGTTTGATGTTTAATGTTTTATGGGTAATTTTTCCTTTAAATACATGGTTTACTGTCTAATGTTTTAAGGGTAATTTTTCCTTTAAATACATGGTTTGCTGTCTAATGTTTTATGGGTAATTTTTCCTTGCATGGTAAAGCCTACTTTCAGGGTTGTAGTTTTTACCGGGAATAAAGAAAACTTGAAAAGAAAATTACTATTACAGAGTTTTGATTTAGCTTTTTGTTTTGTTTTAAACCCAGCCTACCCACACGGATGTAAGGCCTATAACGGTCGGCGAAGAGACTACAAGTTAAATTTATTTTGCACACTATACCCTGAACAGGGGCAGTGAATTGAAACAGATTGAGTTATAAAACACAGTTGCTCATCCACACAAGTGGGGAGAAAGTCTGGTCACAAATGCTCAACCCACCTAGTGTGGGGAGTACTTAATTTCAATGCAAATGCTTTCACTTTATATATATAACCACCACAAGCAAAAACAAAAATTACCACATTCATAAAATGCCTAAAATCTGTTAGGGAAATGAAGTAGAACGGATAATAGCATAAAAGCAAATGTAATAATCAAGAATAATATACAGTAGCAAATAATAAGAAAAAAGTAAAAGATAAAAATCTAAAACCAATAAAAAACACTAAGTAACACTTCCATAATAACTGGAGTAGTATAGCCCTCTGGACACAGCGCTCTGAATACAGATTTAAACACCTTAAAAAATTAGATCAATAAAATCAAACCTTAGCACAAGCACCAAACAAAATCCACAAGAACACTCCATACTATGTCAACCCATCATCAACCTCTTCACATCAACAGAGGGATCCTTAGATGACCCATCAGATCTGGTAGTCAAATCAATTAAAATTTCATTTAAAAGTTTAGAAAATGCCCCTGCAAATGCATTATTCCTGAGGGTTCCTGGGATAAAATCTATAAAATAATTAAAAACATTCTAGTTAACAATTGTCAATATTATGAAAAGATAAAAACAATCAACAAGACAAGAACAACAGCAGAACCCATCGCGATTGAAAATAGGATCCCCAGAGATCTGTACACCTGTGTCAAATTTAATTTAAATACAAAGATTTTAAAAAAAAAGATATATAGATGAAAACAAATTGATGTTTCACAATGGTAAAACAAATAATAATAATAGCACTAAAAGCTCAAGACAAAACTGTATTGATTAAAACCTTCAAGACTTCTGAGGAGAAATTCAGTATAGATTGCAACAGCAACTCAAGATTCACCACTGATTCTTTCGCAGATGGATTCACTGATAGTGAAAGCCACCATTAGTTTTTATGTGGCTGGTTTGTTTTCTAGTAAACCTTTAAATCATGATGGTTTGCGAGCATCTACAGGCCTTTTGAGATGGTAGTCTTTAGTGAGTGATCAGTTAAAAATAAAATGATCTGTATCACCCACCAGGCCACAGATGCAATTTGGGGAATCCAATAAATTAAATCTGTGTATTTAGTGCAGGACAATGCCCACTCTAAAAGTAAATTAAAAATTTATTTCTAATTAAAAGCTTTTTATCCACCTTGTCCACATAAGTTTTGACTCTAAGTATTGAATTTGTTTCATGATTTTTCCAATAGTCTTCTCGCTCCCCTATAGTATATTGATTAATTTTTAATTTAACGTATGAATAAGGGGCTGGGTAACCCCCGTCTCTGTGGCCAATTTGGCTTGGCGGTGAGCATGCTCATTACTTGGGTTACCGACATGCGCCTTCACCCAGGTCACTCTGATCAACTGCCTTGGTTTAAAAATATTCATTTTAATATTGTTAACAAATTCAGATCTAGGCTTTGATCTTTTAATGGCATCTATTGAAGATTGGCTATCTGTAAATATATTGATTTTAGCATTATTTCTTGAAGCTCATCGAGCTGCAAAATCAATTGCAGCCATCTCGGCCTGGAAGACTGTGTTGCAACTGCCCAATCGAAATAGATATTCTTCTGTTGATATATTAGTATTAAAAATGCACACGGCGAATCCAGTCTCACTATTGATCCTGGATCCGTCCGTGCCCACATCATAAATATGTTTGCCTTTTGTCTCGGTTAGTTTAATTAATTTGTTTTCAGGAGAAATTTCGGAAATATCAACAAATTTATCTAGATTTTCAATATTGAGAATATCTTGAGCTTCTGTTGAGCGCATCGCCCAGATCTAAAATTTTAAATAAAGCGCCTTAGCCTCAATATGAAGCGAGGGAATACGAGTCAGGACATTGAAGACATTGTTGGAAGTCGTTCGATAACATCTAGTAAGTTTAATTAAAAGATTCGTTGAGTAGAGTGCAGACGATCTATTTGTGTCTTGCTCAGGGAGCCTCTCCAAACCCCGGCACCGTGCATTAATGATTTTTCGATAACTGCTGTGTACCAGTGCCTAACAAGTTCCTTGTCTGCATTCTAATTATTCTTGATTACTTGGTTAAAATTTTTTGTTGAAATCATTGCTCGAGAATGTAAATTTTGAATGTGGATGGTCCAATTTAGTCTAGCATCTATATGAATTCCCAGATATTTAATACTAGTTGTCTTTTTGATGGTCTTATTATTAATATGCAAAATTGCGGGCCTTTCGAGCACGGTTGCTTTCCCCGGGCCATAGGAGCTGAAATCTCTGTAGGTCAGGGCCTGACACTTTTCAGGAGAAAGACCTAGCTCCAGGGTTATTAGATTTTCTGACAGAATAATTAAAAATGAGTTGGTGTTATTCTCCAGAAGTCTCCTGGTTCTATCCCAGATGACCAGTGCCTGATCATCCGCAAATGCCTGTAGATATATATTTTGTCCCTCAAGTGATAAAACGCTGTTTGGACAAAAATTCCAGATTGTTGGGTCTATTACAGATCCCTGAGGACATCCCTTACAATATTCTTTGTCTGTCTTTAAAGCATCGTTAACATACGACACAGTTCTGTCTTTCAAATAGTAAAATATAAAATTCTTGTGAAAACCTGGAACCCCGTAGTCATCAAATAATTTTAAAAGAACCGACCAGTCCATGTTATCAAAGGCAGATTTGATGTCGAGAGAAATGAGGGCAGTGTTCTCGGTCTTCCTGTGTTGCTTAATTACATGTATCAAAACGTGAATAGCAACTTCGCAACTTCTGCCCTCTCTCTAAAAACATATTGCTTTTCATGAAGAATGTTGCTTTCTCTCAACCATCTATTGAAATCTATTGAATCTGTTTAAGAACAGCCTCTCTAGGATTTTCCCGATAGTTGGCAAGGAGGAGCTTACACCAGGATCCTTCCCGGCTTTTAACAGAAAGAAAACCCTGGCGTTTCTCAACATCAATGATCGGTATACGAGAAAGGTGACCATTTGAGTAATCACCCGGGAGGAATTCGTCCCTCATGTATTGCATTTTCTCTTTGATAGTAGAGTTCGGATTATTATTTGGTGTTATGGTTGCTTCACATTTAAATTTTAGTTTATTAAAGACTAGTTTAAAGAGATATCCAAATTTTTCATTATAAGATTTACAGTATTCCTCCTAAGCTTTTCTTTTTGTTTCTAGCAATAGTTTTTTTGAAAATGGCTCTCTCCCTTTTGTGGGCAAGGTCCGCGACTCAAATGAGATCCAAATCCGCATTAATGCACTTCTTCTGACGGCTTACTTTCTTGTACAGTTTGCCCACTTTATTTCTCTGAATACCAAGGTCTTTCGTCCAAAATTTAAACTTTCCAACTACCCCTTTGGGTTTCTTTTTAAAACTTTTATAAGCTCATTTTGTAATTATCTCAATAAAATCTCTAAAATCTCTATTAATTTCTGTGGTGCTATTTATCTCTACTAAATACTTTTTTCAGTTTCTTAATATATTTTTTAAAATTCCAAATAAATTTTCCGACTCCAAATTTTGTCTTTAAATAAAAAGTTTTTTCAAAAACATCTTCCAAAGTTAAACTAATAAAAATATACTTATGGTCGCTGAGAGAAACCATATCCAGGGCACCCCATCTTTTGACTTTGCATTTATTCATTGAGTTGATTAAACTTAAGTCAGGAAACCCCATGTCTGGAAGAGCTGAAAGTCTGTCCGTACTCTTTAATATTACAAATGCTTAAGTTATTTGAAACCATAAACTCTGATAAAACTCTCCCTCTGAGAGTGTCCGAGCTATAGCCCCATTCTTTGGCTTGACAATTAAAATCTCCCACCAAGAGGTTAGAAGAATTTATAAAGTCGTAGTTATTTAATTCATTCAACACATCATTTATATCCTCTCTTGGTGGGAAATAAGCATTAAGTATATTAAATATGTGTTTGTCATAGTGAATTTCGACAGTTAATGTGTAAGTAGTTTTAAATTTGAAAAAAGTCTGTAAATTGTTATTAAGAATGTACAAAATTGCTCTTTTATTTCCAGACTTGTATGTTTTATAGGTAAAGTTGGCTTTAAGCAGTTCCCCTTTAATCACATAGGGTTCCTGGACTGCTAAGAAGTCAAATTTCAATTCTCTCGCTACCTCGAAAGCCTTATTATGTGCCGCTGGAGAGTGATTGACGTTAATCTGAATTCTGTTAAGATTATTTACCATAATCAGTTCTTTCTATAATCAGATCCCTCTGCCTTTGAAATGATCGACAGCGCTTGTCCAGTGCACCACGGTTAACTCCATAATCAGCTCCATATTTTTCTCTTGCAATCGTACACTGATGACATTTGGCTAATCTACAATCATGTTCCACACCTTTGGGTTTATGTTCCCTACAGTTATCACATCTCTGGGGCCTTTTTCCCTATCTTCACAATATTTTATGGTATGACCGTATCCAAACAATGTTTACACAGCTTAACATTAATAAATTCAGTAAAGCGTAGCCTACTAAATTGAAAGTACAATCCCTCTTTAGCCATCAGAGTACTAAAAATCTTTGGTTCAACCGTGAGAAACCAATGATTAAATTTAGTGTATCTAGCAGGGATTTTAACCCTTTGAACGGCAAAAATATTTCAGCTGAATGCTTTGAAAACGGCCTCTCTGTAGCTAAATGGTGAACGCAAATGTTTCGGAGCCGGTTTTCGGGTAATAAACAGAGAGCAACTTTCTAAGCCGGAGCCGGTTTAAGAGAAATAATCGGAGAACGACTTTCTGCGACGGAGCCGGTTTTAGAATAGTCATCAGAGAGCGACTTTCTACGTTCCAGCCGGTTGATGGGTTAAAATTTATCTTCACTAATGGTCTATTATTCCTATCAGCCAAAATTACATTTTTTGCTAGTAACCCCTTAAGTAGATCATCCTTTTCTGTAACTCTTTTTCTACATTATATAAAATAACATGTGGTCTCCTTTTCCTTGGAATGTAAACCTCAAATTTTTCAGATACTTCGTCTTCTTTCTCCAGTAGGGCTTTCAGGGCCTTCACTTCATCTTTATCAGCCGTGGCTGTTTTGATTCCCTCTCCTTTGATTTTAGTGATGCCTCTCACTTTTGCCGTGTTGTTATCCCTCTCAATACTGTTATAGGTACTGTTGTCTGTTATAGAGTACCTCAAGCATTGATGTTGAGTAGTGTCGTAGTGACAAGGAAACAAGAGTGTTATAGATGCACCAGGTGCCAGCCTCAAGGGGCGCTGTTTAGACAAACTATAAATGTGCGTACGCCACTTTTTAAAATCAGATACAAGGTGTGACCAATAATTAGGGTGAATGATGAAATAAGTCTTACATTGAGCAGGTCTCACATGGAAACTGTTTACAGACCTTCAAAATAGTCTCCGTCCACCTCTGAAAACGTGTGTACATATCGTCGTAAGCTCTTGAAAACTCCTCCACTGGTACAGCTTTCAATTCCCGCGTCACAACAGTTTGAATGTGCATAATGTCCGCAAATCTTCGCTTTTTTTAGAGCCACTTTAAGTTTAGGAAAAATAAAAATGTCCGGTGGTTACAGGTCTGGGGATTACAGTGGGTGCGACAGTTCAGTAACCTTATGTTGAGCCAAAAACCGCTTTACAAGCTTAGCGGTATACTTCCATGTATTATTGTGCAAGAGAAACCAAGAGCCAGGTTGCTTCAGATGTCGCCGCCCATTCCGATGTTCGTCTTCGACGCTTTCACGCCCATCACTAAACTTTTTAAATCTTAGGTTAAAGGGTACGGTGGTGCTCTTCAAGGGTAGGGTGTCATTTCCATACACCTGCTTTAGCATTGTATGATTTTCGCCTGCTGATTTACCCAATTTCTAATTGATTCTCTGCTCCATGACACACCGCAAAACCACCGCACATACAACAGTCGATAATAAATTTATCAAGTTTCACAGACGCAGGAAACCACGCACTATTGTTAATTGAATATTACGAAACACAACGAAGGTGTCGCTGATGATCGGATTGTTCCCATTTTCGATTTAAGGGGTGATTCACTTGGTCACACCTTATATGATGACAGGCAAAATAATATTACCACACACGGGGCGCCATTTACCTTTGCGAAACCACTGACAGTGACTGAAGGTGAAAAGTCATATTAAGCCCTGGACGCCATTTATCCTCATTACGTCACTGATATTCAATGAACTGCTTTGAAGCTTTTCATGAAATTTGGTTGCTGGTTGAAAAATCTTTCTCGTGAACTTCGTATTTTACAGACTCTGCAAAATACTCGTTTGCGGAGGTCTCGTGTAGGGTAGAGAAATTGTGGATTATCTACTAATTTCTGGGATATGGAAATTGTAAAAAAGCGTATGTCGAGTATCATGATACATTTGTGAACAGGATAGTGACCAGAAAATCAAACAGCTGAACGTTTCTGCAACAATTCAACCCTCCCAACGGCTAATGTTAATTGTCTATTTTATCCAATGAAGCTCGCTTCCTTACAAAGACATTCGTAAGAACGACACTTCCCTGAATTGGAAAACTATTCATTACAGTTGGGACCTCTATAGACTGATGATAGTTGTATTTCTGTTGTTTATACACACTTTTATTTAACTTGATTTGTTTCATGTTTGTAAGGATGGAATTTTGTAATCAATTTAACAGTCACTTCCTTGCGTGTTAGAATTTTGGAAATTTTCGACACTTGTGTTTTCTCGATGACTACATACAATTTTAAACTTTTCAGAGCTTAATTATCGGTTAATTGATTATTTTAATTAAATTTTAGCACTTCCTGTTTAGATCCGAGGTTCAACGCTTCCATGAGTACTTCTATTTTTCAAGAAAGAGAATACTTCAGCATTCTGTACAACCAGAAAAAAAATAAATTTTAAAAATAATTTTCTGATTATAAATAATATTTGAAGTTTACTAGCATATATTACTTATTAATTTTGTTAATATGCTTTTAATAGTTCGTTTATTTTGAAGCCAACGTTACTAAGAGAACGTCAGATTTGTAAAAAAAGAAACTCATGTAATATATTTCTAAAAATTTACACACGATTGTTTTGTCTATATGTTACTAAAAGCTGAACTAAAAGTTGACAGAAGAATCCATTTCAAGGTCTTTACTTTATATTGTTCTTTAAGCTTTTAAAATGTTAATAAAACATCATTTTATAAAGCCTGTTTGTAGTGCAATAAAAAAGTGAATGCCTCTATGCAAACATGTTTGCCCTTTATATAGTGTTAGTTCGTAGTTTTATTAGTTAATTTTTTAGTGATTTTAATTTTTAAAAGTTGCAGACGAAGAGAGGATTTTGTGTAATAATACTTTATGTAATAGTAATTTTTGCATTAAAAATATTAGACATGAAAATATTTTCATCTCGAACAGCGTCGGATATATGAGCTGTTAAAAAATAAATAAGTATAGAAAAATTTAAATAAAAAAATAATTCTTCCTTTTTGCTTACTAATAAAATTATGTTTAGTAGATATTTTTTAAAATTTATTTTTATTATGTTTGTGTCTAGAACTTTTTAGTTTTCATGAATATTATGTGTGTTCTTTTGAGCTATTTGTGCTTTTCGTTTTGTGAATTAATCTATTTTTAATTTCTCTCCTATTAGTGATAAATTAATTACAATTCCGATTAAATGAACTTAAAAAATATTGCAACAGTGTTCATCTGCAATGCATGATAATTTTCTATATACTACCTGTTTAGAAAATATGTACTATAATGATATACTTTATGTTTAGAAAATATGCACTATAAAGATATACTACATGTTTAGAAAATATGTACTATAATGATATACTACATGTTTAAAAAAATATGTCTTAAATTAATTTTCCTCTACATTTATTTTGAACACATAAAAGGCAAACAAAATTGAAATTAGATATTAATAATTTCCGAAATTCAAATGCTTTTTAAATAATTTCTGATTCACTTCATCCTTACTGAATAATTTTTGAAAAAAAAAGATATAGTATCATAATTAAGAATATTTCAAGCACAAAATATTTTTGACTACTCCTTGCATTCGAAAAAAAAATCGATCATAATAGATTGATTTCTGTCTCATCAATAAAAATGTAGAATCTAATACTTACAATTTCATGGAAACTGCTGGTTCGTGTAAAATGTATGCTTCATCTAATAAAACATACATTTTAAATTATCATTTGTAAAATTAAAATTAGGTTATATATGTAGATAAGCAAAGCATATTTCCAAAAAAGAAATATTTTTTCCGTGTATTTTTTCTTGCTAGATGTTTAATTCACAAAAAAATATAAAACTTTTATGTTGAAATTACTTTTGGTTTCGTTCTGTGCTTATGATAAATTTGCTTATTTTTAAACTCTATCTGAACTATCCTTTCGCAAATGCATTCCAACATTTCTGCTGGTGGCATGCATGTTTCTTCTAAACTGACAATTTATTCCTGATGCATTTAAATTTTTTCGTACCTGTATCTTACTAGTACCGAGGTGTATTACTAGTTTCGACAATTGTTGCCGTGGATAGCACTTGGTTAAACTTCCGGAAACGAATACTTTCTATTTTAAGTACCTACATGGGTACATTTTGGAATAACCTTCGGTCGGGCTCAATACAAGTGCTAACACGTTCGGGCGCAACTCATCTGTGAGATTAAACGTTAAATTTTTGCCTTAGCTTAATGAAACGCTTATCAAACTGAATTATTCGGGCATACAAAGCTACATTTGTATTTTTAAATAACTTTTTGTATTTCATTGCAATTTCAACTAAGAAAATGTCCAGGAATTCAGGAAGGAGTTGACGTTTTATCTCCCGTAAGTTTCCTTAGCAATGACAATTGTTGTCGTTGAGAGTCTGAAATAATTCGACATTTTCGAAACATTATATTGGTAATAACGATCAATATCATTGAATTAGAGGCTGAGACACAGGCGTACGAACTTTCGCAGGTATATAAAAAGAAATATTTAGAAAAATTTAGGAAATCAAAAATACAAACGCAATCGGGCGCAACTCATCTACTAGATTAACGCGCCCTCACGTACGTAGAAAGAACACTAGAGAAAAAACCACGATACCCTAATGTGAGTGATAGGGAGCCAGGAAGCTACGAGAGTTCCCACACCTTTCTAGGTAAAACTCGCACTTAGGGGCCGTCCACAAATGATGTCACGCTTGGAAGGGGGGCGAGGGGGTTCGTGAAATTGTGACAGTTTGTGAAAAGGGGAGGGGAGGGGGTAACAAGAAATGTGACATCACACATTTTGGTTAAAATAAAAACATTTAAAATCAGCAGATTAAATTCTGAAGTTATTTTGAAATTACCAGAATTTGAGGGTATTTTTTAATCGGGTCTAAAACAACTTTCATGTGATTTTTTTTCACTTATATTCCTTTCTTTTTGAAAAAGGCATTCAGGGTAGGTTCTGAGAATATGGTAGCGGCAGAAATTCTTCACCATTAGAAGCAAACTTCCCCCTGTCACACCCTTGAAATGTCCAACAAAAGATACGTCGCCCCACCTGGGTGAGTCTTAGAACTGGTAGTGGCACAAACAGGTTGATCTTATTGAGGCGCTTTTTTTTAAAAAAAATCAATCTGTTTAAGAGTATTTTGTGTTCATAAAGTAAAGATAAGATTTAAAGCAAAATATATCAAATTCCATTTCAAATTCCAAAGTACTACTGTTTACAATTGCTCTTTTATATTAATATTTTATTACTATTGTATATTAATTAGGCTTTTGTTGTAAACCTTAATCTTATGTCATACAAAATAAGTACACATATAATCATTATTATTGTTATGCTCACAAATGTCATTAAAACACATAGTTAAAGTTTAAGAATGAAATTTGAAATATGATCTATAACGTAGTGCTTTGTTTCTGAACTGTAAGTTTATGTAATATCGTTTGACAAGGGGGAGGGAGGGGGTATGGTGAAGTGTGACACTTTGTGACAAAGGGGAGGAGGGATCAAAAATATTGAAAAAAAGTGTGACATCATCAGCCTCTTTGGCACAAAAAAAATATGGGTGCTTCATCTCACAGATTTGATGTGCCTGACCAAAGGATAAATTAACATGTTTTGAGAGGCAAAAGATCTCAACTAAACATACATTCCCTTAAACCAACACAGTAAAAGTATATAGTTAGTATATACAGAAATTTATATTTGATTTTATTTCAATCAAACATTAATCGATTTGAAATAAAGTTTTTAAGTTTAAACACTTTTTAAACCAGTCAATTTTAGTGGAATAATCGAATACTTCAGTTCTTGTTTCATTTATGTTCCGTTTTGAAGCAACCCGAAAGCCATTATTAGAAAATAAAAGCAGGGATTTTGACACTATCTATTAGAAACTTTTGTACTACTTTAAAAAACCAAATTAAAGAAACTAACTTGATTTAAAATATTTAATAAAAATATTATTACTCAAAACTGTATATAAAAGCGAATTCTGTTTTATTTATCGTTTACTAACTCTTGATGCGTTTATTTTATCTTCTTCAATCTATGAACGCATAGAATCGCAAAAAACATCTTCCGTCTCAAACGGGGTCGCGAATAGAAAAATTTTAAGAATCCTAGTCTAGAAGGATACCTAAAACTGCTTTTTCGCCTTACTAGAATACGAAAGACGTTTATTTACTAGCTTCTTTTCTGTTCAGTTGCAAGCTGACTGTTCTAAAGAACAGTTAGAATTCTAAACAATTTCATACAATGTTTGCGAACACAACGGAAAAGATTTTAAATTGACGTAAAAAGAGGAAAAATGAGTGTATTTTTGCTGCTGACTTAAAAGAATTCTCTTTTTCTGAGATCTTAAGAAGTGAGGGTATTTCTTATGCTTGTTACCTCAAGTACACACTGTAATTTTTCTGATAGAAGGGAAATGGTGTTGAAAATATCAGAAAAAAATGTTACAGGAAAAGATTCTTTCATGAAGATTTTATGCAAAAAATTCATGCCTGAGCATACATTAGCATTAAAAATCCTTTTTTTCAGAATAAAGACATTTTATATTTCCTGGGATAACCTATTTTATTCAATTCACCGCAGAAAAGGGGGAATAATGCATTCATCTAACATATTAACATATTTTAACAACAGCATTTTGTTGCTTTTTAAACAAAGGAAATATAACTACTTGAGAAATTATAAAAGCAATAATTTATATATAAATAAATTTATATATAATAAATTATATAAAAGCAAATAATATAGTAATTTCAAGTATTCAAGTTGAAGAAATATCTCAAAAAATAATTTTCAATATTGATTTAATTTTGTCTGAAGAAGAATTTCGACTAAATTTTGTAGGTCTTGTAATAATGATTTCCCTTTTTATGCTTCACCCTGGTTATGAAACTGTGTTTTTAGTCTTTTCCGCTTTTTTTTCTGGGAATATCTTAGCAACTATTTTAAATAGCTGCTAGTTTATTTTTGCTTTCAAAGCTAGCCAACATTGCTCTCTTCTTCAAATGCACGCACATTTTAAAGTTTTTAACTTAACATATATATATATATTCCAAGTTAACTTGGAAATAAGATTTATTCATTATATAAGGCAGTCAAAATTCCTATTGAATGCGTGAGTGTTTTCTTGTTGTAAACTTCTTAAGGCTAGGGAGGGTAAGAAGTACGCGGGCAGAACCCTTTTGTATTTTTTTAAAATATAGATAAAGAAATTTTCCAAACAACATATTGGTAACATTGAATACGTGTTACCTACAAAACAACGATCAGATCACCAATCGAACTATAGCAGTTGAGGAGAGAGGCTATTCATTAAAGGAAAACTTTCGCTGCTTCCGACTTGAGAAACGGCTTGACTCAAGCCATTCAGGAGAATGTACTTTTAATAATTCATAAAAATAGCTAATAATAAATAGCTTTAAAGATTTTGCTGAGTAGATATAATTTCTAATTCATTTCAATTTTCTCCAGTTTAGTATAAAGAAGCTGTAAGGGAGTCCCCAGTTGCCCGTTGTTCAAAACTGAATAATGACCAACTGTTAGTTGAAACTGGGTATTAGGACTCGGGGAACTTTGTACTATGACAAAAATCAATACAATGCATCAGAAAAAGAGTGGATGATCTCAGATATGTTTTCTTTAAAGGTTTGGCACAGGTTCAATTTCCACATGCCATCCTTTCCCATGCTCTTCCTTTTACTAGGAACATGTAATTAACATTTCACCTGATATTATCAATAAATCAATCGATAGTCAGGTATAGTCAGTAAGCCCTCTCCTCAGACATCGCATGTCCAACAACCACTTAAATTCGGTGTGTTCAGATGAATGAAGATCGACTGTGACAAAATTGTTTCAAAGTGGCAATGAGCAAATTCAAGGAAAAAATACTAAGATGTGCTTTTGTCGAACTGGTAAATAAAGTCATTGATACAGTACCGATAGCAAGTTGTCAGCTGTTTTATATCAATTAGTATTCGAGAAAGCGAAGCTAAAAAAACCCCACATATTCAGGTCAGACGTTCGCATATACTTATGCAAACACCCATGTATATACATGCTTACAAAATATTTGAAAAGGAATAATATAGATTGCATTACTTTCTCATTACATTATCTGATATGCTTTCAGTCTAAAGCTGAGGTAGAGATTAGTGTCTCTCTCACACATACAACTATAATACAAATATTGAAATATTTACTTTTGAACTCTGAAGACTACCTTTAAATGTTATTAAATAACAAAAGAACACTCAAGAGGCTGAAATCGCTATTTTTTAATTTTATGGGAAAGATGCCCAATTACCCCAACAAGATGGTTAACTGGGTACCTGTAACAGCACGTTTATAAATTAATTTTTGCACTTTAGCATGTGATCAGTTTCAAAAAGTTTTAAATACCCCTTTAAAAGGTAAAGTCTTCTGAATACTTTGTTATATTACAACAATATAAAAGAGGAAAATTATAGCTAGCAAAGCCGTTAAACCTCAGAATCAGTTTCCCACGTTGTTAAATCGGTACCCAATTACTCCACCTTACCTTCTATGATTATTTTTTTATTGTCTTTCATTTCAGTTTATTATTTGGTTGCTTCTTTTCACTTTAACATGCTATTTATATATTCCAAAGTTTAGCTTAGAAATAAGATTTAGCCATGATAAAAAATACTCAAAGATTCTGTTAAATACATATTTTTCTTCTTGCTGCAAACCTCTTATATAATTCAATTTTTGTATTTAATTTTCATTTCAGCATTATTTTGTTCACTTTTTCAGTACCTTTCATTTAATTATTTTGACTCGGTATTAAAAATGTCACAGTAGGAAAATTTAACGAATACCTATGTAACAAGCTCTTCACCAAGCCTAATATCATAATTTTAAACTTATACTTTATTTATATGTTCTCGAATTCTTTCATTTTATTTATATTTAGAAATGATATAGCTTTTCTTTTGATTTTCGCCATTATTTTTTCAAAACTTCGTAGATATATTTCCTCTGAAGATGTTCTCAATATCTTGCTAATGTATTTTTTTGTCCTTTATTCATATAACTGCAAGGTATTCGATTTTTATTACTCGAATTTGTTTGAATTACATTTATTTTGTTTATTGCTGAATTTGACAATTTTTATCTTTTGATAACCAAGACAGATTCAACATTTAGTTTGTTCAAACTTCTTCTTTCGGCTTAAATGGTAGCTTTCCAATATTTTGGAATTTTTTTACCCCAAATATGGAAATGTGGTAATAAAAAAAATGTCTTTTTGTCGAAGAGAATGAAATAAAAAAAAAAAAAAAAAATGTCTGTGAAAAGCATAAAAATATGATTTGTTCGAAATTATCTTCCTCCTAACTGAAAATTTTGCATGCTTTATTTAAAATATATTGAAATTGGAGTGAACCGTCGCGTAAAAAATACATGTCAAATGCAGCAACAGAAGAGAGAAAGAAAGAAAACAACAGGCATGACTTTATGTCGGAAAATAAACATTTTTCAATGAAAAATAAAATAACGGCAATTTCCTTCAGTATTTCAAGAATAATAAACAGAGTTAAATTTTAAATCCTTTCCAACTTATGAAATAAAGTTATGCCAAATTTAATTTTAGAGATATATTAGAGATTTTTTCATTATTTTCAATATTTCTTCTCTCATTCACGTTTTAGATTTTTACCCGATTCTTCGTATTCTGACATTTGTTATTTATGACTTTTCACTCAATCAACTAAAGCATTTATTGCCCAGCTTTATAAGTAAACAAATATGCAGAGTGATATGAAAAATCAACCCTAGTAAACATAAATTTGTGTCGCTATTTTGACTTAAAAGTTCATATCTGGGACACTTTTTCATGGAAAAAATAAATGGGAAAATAACAAAGGTTTAACGTGAATTACTGATTCATTTATTTTCATAGACGAACATGTGTTGATATATGTAAATTGTTATACTATTATTTCTAAATAAAGTTTTGATCAACCTCGTACGAACAGTGGAGTAGCGAAGGTATGTGGCTCTTGGGTCATAATATGATTTTTTCGCCCTCTTCCCAATTATCACAAGTGGCTTAGATTGTGTAAACGGCGCTAGTGGGTTTGATATTTTTTCGCCTCTTTATCTTATTTGCTTTCATAAAGTGACATAAACGCATTAAGTTTTTGTCAACATGGCCAGTGGGGTAGCGAGGGTACGCGGCGCCCGGAGTATGATTTTTCTTTCACCTCAGTCATTATCAGTGTCTTCGAAAGTAATGGGCATGGTATTATTTTTAATTTTTTGTCAACATGACCAGTGGGGTAGCGAGGGTACGTGGCGCCCGGAGTATGATTTTTCTTTCAGCTCAGTCGTCATCAGTGTCTTTGAAAGCCCGGGACATGATATTATTTTTAAGCCCCTTCATCATTTTTTGCTTTAAAAAATGACATAAAAGCGCTAATGTTTTGTCTGCATGTAGGGCCAGATTTCCCATAGGGCCAACCTAGGCCATGGCATACGCCACAGCTGTCAGGGGGCGCATATACAGAAGGAAAAATAATAAAATATTTACAAAATTTTCACCATTATTTTAAAAAGGCCATATAAAATGATGTTCTTTAAATTTACATTCGTTACATCAAATATATTGAGCGATACATTTTTTTTGTCTTCTGTGGACATTTGGTTTCTTCGCATTGAAATACATTCAATAAAATCTGTCCATTTCAATGACCCTTCAAGCCTATTCTCGACAAAAGCACGAACGAAGAAGTTCTAATAGGTATTTGAGAAGATTTCAAGAAATTCGATGGGACATTTTTGCAAGTGTCAATGTTATGTTATTTCATAAGTAGTGTAATTTGGATTAAAAATTTAATGTATTTCGAAGATTATAAAGATTGTATTAAGTGTATTAAATATAAAATTGAAAATTACATATTAACTTTTTTGAGACAAGGCGCAGGATATGCTTTGGCCTAGGGCGTAGAAATAAATAAATACGAAGCTGTCTCCATGACGGCCTTTATCCCTCTGAGCGGTTGGCTATTTTGATGTTCTAACTGTAAAGTCTTAGAAATTTGCTTTTGAAGTGAATAATTGGATCTTTAGTACGTTAAATCAAATATCTGAAATCTTAAGAATATTTTATCCATTGTAGTTTAAGAAATTATACACATTAACATGAATTATCTGCTTTAGAACCCAATATGAGAAACGGAAAAATACTTGTGAAACGCTTAGAGGGTTAAAACTGGAGTCCTGGATAACAATACCCCTCTTGCTCCCCCTGTCGCTACGCGACTGCGTACGGATTCAGTATTGATTCATAAGGATGAATCTTAGTAATAAACCAAGAATATTTTTTATTAATAAATTCAAAGATAATTATGAAGTAGTTGCTGCATCTATATATTTGGGATCTAATTAAACTACAGCATCAGGAAACGAGACCAAAAAAGCTGTCAATAACTGACAAATTACTTCCACCGAGAATTAAATTAGAGAAAATTATACTCGGGTTGTTTACCCAGTTCTGAGGAAACGCTTTTCATTTCAGAACCCAAAAATAAAATTGGGCAACTTGAATAATATTTTCATCGTGTCTATTTGAAACCGCTCTTCGAAAACTCTGCAGTGGTTTCATTCGATCACTGTTTATCCTGGATTGTTTAAAATTAATGGTTCAGACGAATCCTGGGTATAACATGTAAGGCTTTTCACTAGCTGTATGCAAACACATATATGAAAGTAAAATAACCATCCACTTCGGCGAAAAAAATTCCTATATCATATGTAGTCCTATATCATATGTATCATATGTCAAAGTTTACTAAAATCAAAAAGGATAAACATTTTAATGCTTATAAATTATTTTATGTAAAGCAGTTTTAGAAATCGTTGGGAGCCTTTAAATAGCTTCAAATTTTTCTTTAACACTATCTCTATTATATTTATTTATATTCACTAACACTATAAATAACAAATAATCTAACAGAAACTAAAACAGAAAACGACGAAATCAGTTTCGGCTAAACGATCAATAAAAATTACTTGATCCAAAAATTTAACGTTATACAGTACTTACTAACTTTCTTATCCCTTATAGCATTTCATGTATTTTCTAAAGAACTGAATCAAGAGTTGTTTGGTGAAGATTATTTTTTTAATTTAACTAAGTTTATATATATAAGTTTCTGCCCATCGTCTGACTCTTTTAATCTTTCTGTATATCTATATATGCAAAAAGAAAATGATTTGCTGTTCACAATTTGTTTACTTCTTTCACATTTCTAAATCCAGCAAAGTTCCAAGAAAAATAAAAATTTCTTTCACAACTTGTTACCAGGAAAAGAGCATGAAAATTGTTCAAATTGAAAAAGAAGAATTTATACGAATTTTTCCAATTTCTTGAAACGTACTCTTACGATGTGTAAAAAGGGAAAGAAAAAGTAATGCGTTTCTAAGCAGTTTCCGAAAAATCCCATTTATTTTACTCTTTCATGTTTTTAATACGTTTACGCATAAGTCTGGGAGCGTTACTATACTGGAAGAGCAAATTTCTGTAAAAATGGTTTTTAGCATTTTCATGTCAAATGGAAAGTTGCTTTTAAGCTTGGACTCCATTATTGAACACTGTTAAACTATTTTAGATTTGTTTACAATTCAATTAAACTTTATGAGATTATTTTATATCACGGGCTGAAAAATCACTTTCGAAAATTAATAAAATGAAATGGAGTTTTAATTTCTCTTTCTAAAACTTTGGATGTATTTTCAGACAGAGGACACGGAAGTCGCTAGACTGCATTTTCTAGATTGTAACTCCTGAAATATATGGATTATTTTTTGTTTTTTTAGGAAAGATAAATCTTAAAAATCGAAACAATCTCTAAACAGTTCAACACTTTTGCTGCAACGGTTATTGGGGCCACAGTGGCCTAGTGGAAAAGGTGTTGGGCTCGATGTCGAAAGGCTCCAGGTTTGAAGCCCAATTCCCCTGAAGATTCGTCGTGAATTGGGTCTGTTTCTTCACGCTAAATCATATCTAGGGGGTTAAACGTCCTCCCACCGGTGTTGAGAGGAAGATTGGTGAGAGAGTGCCATCTTTGGTATCGCCCTCGTGATCTGACCGCGGTTCAAAATTACGAGGTCCGTCCTAAAATAGCCCTCATTTATCTTTAAAACGGGACGTTAATATAACTAAACCTGCAAAGATTTCCGATTTATAGATGTTGTAAATTACTTTGCTTAAAATCCTCAACTTGCCTGAAACCTTAGGAACTCTTTCTGTTTTTTAATGCCACACATAACCTTTCTTTTTGTTTGAAAAGTGTTATAAAGTTTTATAAGTATTTTTGAATTTTTTTCTTTTATTTGTTATCCAAGCTTAAAATTGAAGCAAATCCAGGCAGTAAATGTGAAGGTTTTAAGACACTGTTGTATTTCATGTAATGCTGTTCGATCACTGAATATTTCTTTGGCAACACTGAATTTCAAAAAAATTCCTTAAGGCCTTTTTCTAGAACCACATAGAAGAATTCATTCTTAATTTATTGACTTTTATTAACATTACTAAAATATCTGTTACACGAGATACATAATTTTTCGTCTGGAGTCATAAGTTATTAGAAATTTAGAAGTGACAAACGTTTTCTTAGCCGAAAACTATATTTGACTTTCAAATTCCCCCAAATCGTTCAAATGGTCAACGGAAAAATAGCAAACTGATATATTAAACAGTATTTCTTAAATATTTATAAAATATATTTCCCTAATTTAGGATATTTCTGAAAAAACCTGAGAATTAATTTAGTTATTAATTGAGTTCCCATCTTAACATTATGTCTCAAAAATAAATACTTATATGTAAACAAAATGGTATTAAATATGTTTTGTTAAATAATATAAATACTTAATGGTTGTTAAATAAAATTTGGAGTTAATGGGTTCCGAAGTGCGAGTGTTAAAGGTAGGCATAAAAATATGTTTTAAATGGTTTTTCTCAATTTTTTTCATAGTTACGCGTCTATGAATTGCTCCATGCGCCTTGTTTTCACGGGAAATCGTGAAAACATCATAATAAGGATTTATGTTTTACATTAAAATAAATCCATATTTCTATTTTAGATTTCGACGATGTCGTAATAATTAAAATGTGAATTTTAGATCAGAGAAGGACAGATTTTCAATGAAAATTCAGTGCGTATGCATAAAAAATATCTCCTTAAGATTAATTATGAAAAATATTTATTGAAAATATTTTATTCCTTTTAAATGGAATGACAAAATAATACATATATTTGTTCAGTACAGATATTTAAGTGATAATAATATTAAATTTAATCAAAACATTAAAAATTAAAATTAGTCTAGCATTAAAACTTATTTTAGTTAAAATTTTTCAAAAAATATATTTAGTTTAAAGGGTTTTAAAAAATCTTTTTAATATAGTTATATTAAAATAAATATATATACAAAATTTCATCACTCAAGTCAAATATTTAAAAAAATTTTAATAGTGCTCACTGCTCCCTTAATTAAAACTGATTCTTTTTGCTTTAGATTCATTATTTTTATCTTTCACGGTGATTGTTAAGTTTTAAAATCATAAATCAAATTCACTTTTGGTTCTACTTGTAAATTTTTGTAATGTAAGCTTTTAATAATTTTTTCAACCTGAAATTTATCGAAAACTATGCATTACGGACGAGATTGCTAATCTGTATCAAGTTAAAATAATTCATACCTATTCATATTTAATAATTATTTATATAGCTCTATTTTATTGCCTCATGTTTATTGCTGAACTCTCGAACAGAACGATAATAGCTTCCCCACAATAATCACCCGGGGCAATTACTCAAGCGAGCAATAATTTTAACCTCATCCTGAGATGTTCCACTGTAACAATGAATTGTTTAACAGCTTTTAACGTCACTATCAGATGCTTGTATATCTTACGAAACGGTTGTGGATCACTGAACGATTTTCGGATCGCGTAATCTATGCCAGACCTCGAACCTATTAAATTACCATTTAGGAGTTCACACAATAGATTCCATCATTGGTTGTTCTAACGCATTAGAACCTAATCAAAGCTTCACGCCCTGAAAAAGAAGCGAAGCTTGACACCGAGATTCTTTCATTTCCTGACTAGCACAACAGATACGTGCGCCGCGTAGGCTTTTTTTGCTTTTCACTAGGATCCTTTATTTCCTCGAACCGTTGCTTTTGCTTTCTTTATTCGAGAGGAGTGTCAGCTTTCTAGCGATGGAAAGATTTTCTGAACGAAAATAAGCGCAATTTTTGTAAATATGTATATAAACAAACAACGGCGAAATTATTTTAAAATGATTTGTCACCTTTCCTTGTACTTTTTCTACTCTCAAACCACTTTTCCGCGGCAAAATGGTGTCCGCCATGTTCACGAAT
>BGPR01000013.1:1812190-1873277 GCA_013235015.1 Araneus ventricosus
AAATAATTATTATGGGTTTTAAATTTGAATAGTTAATATGAACATGTCTCAAGCCACTATTTTCTTTAAACTGTCCTTTTTTAGCTAAAAGGTTCCAAGATGGTTTACATCTTTCTACGACAAGAGACGATCAAGAATTTTCTGAGATTTAAAACACAAATGACTGCACTGAGAAACACACTATATTTTTCTTGACTAAATAATTGTTGAAATAAGCATGTATACATGTGTTAAAGCTTTTCTGAATTACACACCATTGCAAAGAGGGCATATTTGAAATTTTGGTGGAAAAAGCAATTTTTAAAAATTTATTTTGAAGATTTGGAAAAGGCTATCTAATCAGTTTTAAACTGAAAATTTTAGTGGAATGAAGTTATGTTGAAATAAACTTTTGAACAAATACTCAAAAGTGAATGCCAAGAAGTTTTAAATTTCTGATTGATGAAAATAATTTTGATTTTTAATCATCTTTGGATTATAAATATTACCTTTCAAATTTCTTTCTAACATTTACATATATATCTGTGCTACCAGAAGATTTTAATTGTAGAAACTGATGAAAAATTAATTTTAGCAGTTCGTGCAATTTCAAATAATTTAAATTTACTTTTATTAATTAATGTACTTATAATTTCCTAATACTAGCAGAAACGGATAACTACGGCAAGTGTGTGAAGCGAGCTGTTTTCATATAGTGATCCCGAAAGAATCACGTGATTCTTTGATGTCGGTGAGCGGAGCGAGCAGGGGGTGTTATATATATATAAAGATTTTATAACAACTGTGCTAGGACACCCAGTGTCTTCATGTAGCGAGCGAAGCGAGCAGGGTTTGCGTAGCAAGCCCCGGAGGAATGCAGGGCAATCCTCCTGGGGGTTGGCGAGCTTTAGCGAGCAGGGGGCAGAGCCCCCTAGTAGAGATTAAAACAACATGAATCAAATTTTAATCGACAGTTAAAATGTTCGGCGTCATCTGACCACAGTTCAAAATTACGAGGTCTGTCCCAAAATATCTCTCGTGTTGATTTAAAACGGGATGTTAATATAATTAATCTAAACTAAAAAGTTTGAAGACAAAGGAACGGGTAACATTATTTACGCGATATGTCTATCAGAACAGAAATCTAAGATAAATTTTAACAAAAACTTAATTTTTTAGAATATGTCATGAGAAAATTATTTTTACATATCACCAGTAACTTTTTATAAAACTTCAATACAATTCATCTCTACTTCAATTTATAATTTATGAAATCATTGAGACTTACCCGTATTCGACTGAACTAAAAAATTAAAAAAAAAGTGTTTGATTGCACTGGACCATAATTTAGGATATAGCACTGTCACTTACTTATACATAATTTCTTCAGGCATGAATTACTGTTCCATTAACTCTTTCTTAAGGTAGCTTTTATTTTCTATGAAAAAGAAAGGAATAAAACATTACCGTAGACAGACCAGCTAGAATGCTCCAGAAGTGATTGATAGAGGTTATATTGGTATCATTTTATGTTTATAAATGCACCAAACTCTTAACTACCTCTATTTCTTAAAAAAATGGACCATATTAATAAAGGTTTCTTCTTAAAGTTTATTAAGTTTTGATTATTTCTTGATTTAAATAAGAGGATTTAAATAGTATGAACGCGATTAGTCATAAAATAGTTGCTCCCATTTCGAAGTTCTCCAAGTCACACTCGAGCATGAAAAAATCTATTATTTAAAATTGCCAGAAGTAATTTATTAATGAAAGCTTAGGGGTTAAGCATACTTTATTACAGGAAATACAATATGAAATGTCAATTTATCATGTAATAAAGCTGTTTTGTATAAAGTAGAGGATGCTACAAGAGACATGTTTATTACCTGCTGAATAGAACATGTATAATTATGGTTACAAAAATACAATGTCGCTTCCTTGCCAAGTCTTATGGTTGGGAAGAGAGATTTACAGGGATTCGTATCGGATGGAAATCAATGATCACCGACCTTGGCGAAAATTTGCCGACAAAATGAAGGATATCGAAAATGCTCGAATTATCTTCCTATCTCTATTAGGAACGGAGATTTAGAGAATGTACTTGTGGATTCTGTGTGTCGTCATGCCTAGTCGGAAAAGTTATAAATACCCGGAGGTTCTGAGACGAGTGAGTGTGTTTGAGTATTTGAATATTATCTTTGGAGTCTTGTTCGCATTGCGAGTTGGTCAGCTGTTAGACGCTGAGCCCTATTGTTGGTGATGATGCATTTATTATTAATGATTTGGTATCTGCTTGTGTTGCTAATTTGTGCAAGGGATGTTCTTTTCGTGTTACCTGTGCTTCGAATTTTCTGAAATATTCGTTAGATAAAGCGTCACTTTCAATTATCCAGCTTGTAGTTTGCTTCAACCCTACAGCCACCGGACGATTTTCGTAACAACATATTCTGTAAATACAGATTTGTTCTGCATTTGTTTCACATTAATAACTTTCAATAAATGTTATTATTAAAACATAAAATTGTAAAGTGAATGATGGAACGCAGATCCAATCATTGGGCATGGTTCTGTGTTCTTTAAGAGAATGCGCCTTAAAAATTTAGCAGTGGACAAATTTGCTTGCGACTATTTATTTATTAAAAGAACTAAATTTTTATGTAATTATTTAGATTAAAAATAAATATGTCTAGTTAAAGAAGTGAAAATTATTTAAAAGTTATAATTTACTTTTTAGAACTGGAAAAAGTGTCTACGTGAAATATAATCATTTTATGCAAACATTTCACGGTCCAGACGTAAAATGCAGCACTGAGGAACACTGATATATCCAACTTATTTCAAAATCCAAATTTTGTAGCATCATTCGAACCAAACACGTGGAAAATAAAACTCCATGAAACCGTTTAGATCGGTAAGAATTTGTATATCATTCTCAACATTACACTGAATGAAAGTTAAGAACTTGCAGCGTCCAGTAATCAACCAAACTGCTGAAAAGAACATCCTGTAACAAGCAGTTGAAAAATATATCCTTTCAATCAGAAAAAGAAATTAAAGAATGGGAGCAACAACAACACAAAAAACAACAAAAGAGCACCTGCGTGAAAGTAATTCAATTTCAACTTCAATCCAAATGAACAACAGAAAAGCACTTTTCACTTAATCATATAATTGTATCCTCATACTTAAAATAGAAGAATGAGTTCGAAGATTAAGTGATGAAGATTCTAGTGTATCAATTAAGAATACCATAAATAACTGCCTTTTACAGAAATTTCCTTTCCAAACAAAAAGGATGACACTTCCTTGATGAATGAAGCTTGGAAATGAATCATTTAGACATCATTTAAGTTATCTCTAGTGACTACGCTCAACATACAAACCTTCTTTTCCTTAACTATTCTCATCAGCCCCAATTAATCTCCAAGACAAATCTTCTAAAAACGCCACGTCTTTGTTTTGAGAATACATTCGCTTGAAAATTTTACGATCGATTCATTAAAGCTGATATTAATTATGCCATCGCGAATAGCATGCCACGGAATTTTGCCTTTGTGAAACTTTTTCCGAACTTTATCTCTGAACTCATTAGCTTAAGTACCGTTGCCTATTTTAATTTCACCGTAATTAAAATGTACTTTGTCCGGCTTTCACAACGCTTGTTGCTGTGCTATAAATTTAAAACCGCTAATGAAAAGTTTTTTCTGCGCCGTAATGGCATGGTGTTTCATGCACAGATTTTCCTTCTCATTCTGTCTAAAATTTGATGCAAAATCCCTATTTCCTGCTTTTAATAATGTAAAATCACTTCAAAATAAAGGTAAGGCGATATATCTTTTAAATCAATCTACTCATTTGATAGATACGATGTATTGTTCATTAAAACCATTGTGTTTATCGAGAAGTTTAATTTTGTAGGCATGGCCGACGATAAAATTTCAAAAGAGTCCCCCTCCCAAAAAAATAAGAAAAACATCATTCTAAAAATGAAGTCTCGGTTTCATTAAAATCAGGGTACCTGCTGAGCACTGTCAGAATATGGGTAATATTTCTACTGCTAAGTTTAGTTATGTTAGAATATGATGTTCACCTTTATCGGCTCATGGTTTCATAGGCCTTCACTAAACAATAAATTCTACTTCGACGGATTTCCAAAGTCTATAAATTTAAGTTTCTGTTAAGTGTATAATGAATTCTAGAATGCCTTCCTAGTGTTCATCATTTAAGCATGAAACGGATTAATAGGCTTCTTAAACACAATACTTTAAACACATAATGAATATGAAGTCTATCAAGGATATAAAGGCATAATATTAAGATGAAGTAAGCAATTCAAGCATTTCTTTTTGTTTGATAAGAATAGAACGAACTTAGCCGGAAGAGCCGCATTTTTCTTCTTTTGTCCTATTTTTTAGTATAAAATCATACGGTCACTTCATAAAATATGTAAATACACAATATGTAAATACGAATGGTAAAAATCCTTTTCTTGAGAAGATATTTATTGACCATAGAATAATATTTTTTATTTCATTGGTCGGAGAAAAGCATTAGATGCAATTGGATAAGATAAATATGCCATGAATCTTTAATCTAAGAAATTCAGTTTTATTTAACCAATCAATTAAAAAAAACAGAAATAAAAGTAGGCATAAAAGTGTAATTTGTCGTCAATGCTTAGTTTAGCAAGTGACTAATAATTTTGAAACTCTTTCTGGGTCAAATGTCAAGGAAATTAGCGACAAAATTATTGTTAATTAAATATCTCCAATAAATTTAAAAAATCAGTTATATCAGATTTTATGAAATGATATGGTCACTAGCGTAGAGTGAAAGTAAAGGCAAAAATATTTTTTTTCCAAGTTCAATTTTTAATAGCGCGGAAAAGTTGTCATTTGGTACCATAAAGATAGAGCTGAAATATTTTTATTCTACCTTTTCATCTTGAGGGTCCGCTCTGACCTTGCTTTTTAGAAGTCTTGCTTTTTTTTAACTCTATGTCGTTTATAAGTTCTTTTCTCGCCCGAATATCAATTTCAAATAGTGCGGTAAAGTTTCAATTTGATATCACTAAGACAAAGATAAAACAGCGTTATTTTACCTATTCATTCAACCTGAGGGTACGCTCTGACCTTGAAACCCTCCACTTCTTGTCATCACCAAAAGCATAACCGACTATCTAACGGAGAACGGAATTTCTGTTGATAACATTGTAGTCGTTGGATGGGACGGGACCAACATAAATACTGGAAGAAATAGAGGAGTATTAAGGCTTCTCGAAGTTTATTTTAAAAAACTCTTATAGTGGTTAGTATGTCAACTCCATTCAAATGAGCTTCCGCTAAAACATCTACTGAAACACTTAGACGGCAAAACTAGAGGATCACGTGCATTCTGTGGTATTATTGGAAATGTATTGGTTGAATGTGTACAGTTGCCAATTGTACCTTTTGAACCAATTCAGGTTAATCTTCCAGAAATAAATAGAAAAGACTTAAGCACTGATCAACAGTACTTATTTGATGTTTGCCAGCTGTGGCTAGCGGCCAGTGCTCTAAAAATTTGTCAAAACGAGAACCTGGTAACATTATCACACTCAAGGTGGTTAACGACGGCAAATCGCATTTTGCAATTATACATGATGACCGATAGTCCATCACAAAGTTTATTCACACTAGCAGAATACATTATGAAAGTGTATGCACCAATATGGTTTACTATTAAAATTCACCACTCCTGCAAGGATGGTTCCAAACACGTCTTTGAAACAATAAAGAAATCACGTTATCTCTCTGCTGAATTGAAAGCTGTGATCGATCCTGTGATTCAGCGCAATGGTTACTTTGGGAATCCAGAAAATATACTAATAGCGATGATTACAGATAATCGAAACTTCATCAGAGAGCTTGGTTTGCGTCGGATTATGGAGGCAATAGCAAGGAAATCGATTGGACTACGAAAGTTTACAATTCTAGATTTTAATTTCGAAGCTGAAGACTACCATGAACTCATCGATTGGCAGAATTGGGAAAAAACGGAACCTCCACTTACAATAGGAATTTCAGACGAAGCTTTGAAACAAATTGTGGTTGATGGCGGACCTGCTGAAGTATTTGATTTCCAAAACTACCCATGTCATACTCACTCAGTGGAAAGATGCGTTAAATTAGTCACAGAGGCTTCAGCTGCAGTTTGTGGTGTAACCAAGAGAAATGGATTTATTAGAGTCGGATTGGAGTCCAAACAACTTATGCCTCAATTTAACACTGAGGCTGAATATCGTGAATAGTCAAGCGCGAATAGTCGTGAATAGTCACCCGCCAAACTATGTTTAGTTGTTTGCAATGTGGTTACAGTTTCAAGTCTCAAAAGAGTAAGAATTTATTTAGCAATATCTTTAGTTTAAAGGTTTACCTTTTGTGAGCTGTTGCAAGCTGGATTCATAATTTCATACTTTTATATTTAACCTTTGTTCTCTATCATATGGAAAACTCACATTTTGCTGTAAAGTTCATACGCTGAGTGGAGGCTCAAGTTATTTTTTGCTATGTAAGTAAATGTTTTTACTTGTTAACTTGTGTATATATAAAAAAATGAAACTATATTAAAGATAGTGTTTCCACAGTAATAACTTCTTATACTTTTTTCTCATCCTACGGTGCATTATGATGTTATTCAATTTTTACGCATTATTGGTCAATTTCAAGGGCTAAGAGGAACCTTATATATGCTTTTTTATTAAAATTCTTGTACGTAGTATATAATATATACAAAAACCAACTTTTCCACGCTATTACATCAAATTTATTAAATTTTGATTTTTGATGAATGCATTATAAGTTTATTCAATTTTGATGAAATATCGATCAATTTCAAGGCGTGAGCGGAACTCCAAGATATTGTTTGCCATTAAAATTCTTTGACGTGGTAAAATATATATACAAAAGGCAACTTTTCCGCTCTATTACTTTACATTCAGCAAAATTTGATTTTTTTCACTCCACCCTAATGGCCACTTCATAAAATGTGTAAATACACAATATGCAAATATGAATGGAACAATTCTATTTCTTGAGAAGATATTTATTGATTACAGAATAATATTTTTATTTCATTGGTAGGAGAAAAGTATTAGATGAAATTGGAAAAGTAAACTATTCTTTGTTTTCTGATCAATACGAAAAAACTATCTTGACATTATGCGTTAATGTTAATGTCTCTGTGATTAATTATTGGCATTGAGATTCGTTTCAAATGTACCTTAAGGATCGTTAAAGGGACCAAAAATGTTCTGCATTGAAACTGGCTACAGAAAATCATCCCTCGAGGTAGCGCTTACGATATATATTAATTTCTTTGTAGAAAAGCATTAGATGCAATTGGAGACAAAAAATGTTCAGTTTTAATAGAACTTGGGAGTTTTTACACTGTCGGCATTATCACAGATCTCTTTTGAATGAATTTAACACAAGTAGCAGGATACCACAATAGGACACTGAGAAGAAGTTGAGTAAAGAAGTGGAGTTAAGATGTGGATATACAAAGTTTTTCACCATGACAAAAATAGGTAAATCTTCTAAAGTCTGCATTAAATCTATGTTCGAATTAATTACGTTCATTACTAACTGTGACATGCTTGAAAAATTGTGTGTGCATATCATTTTAAATTGCGTTGTATTCTTTGAGATACTTCAGTAGCATGAAACATATTTTCTATGGAAATGTGAGGGAAGTCATTAAGAATATCTTTAAAGTCAAAGAATAGTCATGACTTTTATAGTTCATGTCCATTTCATTCGAATTTGAAAAGTGAAATAAAACTTCTTATGAAACAATTTTCTTTGCAGAATGAAACTATATATTTTTAAGAATAAAATTATTTAAAGAATGAGATATCTAAATTATATATTTCATTGAAATTTTAAGATTCTTATGCAGTTTTCAGGAGTATTAATTCATCTCAATAAATTTCAATAATTTTGTTTCATATATTTTTTCCTGGAAAAAATGGCTTTGTAATGTTTGAAAAAAAAAAAAAAGTGGAAAACTAGATCGAGACACAATATGTAATAGGCTTTACAATGTTTGAAACAAAGAAACACTGAAACCTTGATCGAAGCATGATACGAAAATGAAGACAAAATAATAGATAGAAATTCCTTGTATATACAAATAATATCGCAATTTAAACTCTTGTGAAATTTCATCCGTTAGAACTCCCCTTCCGTATGTAATTCGACAAATGCATTGGAAACAGAAACGCTACTTCATACTTCCACTCGAAGACTACCTTTAACATAACTTATCGAGTACCAATAAAATCAAGTAACATCTCAACAAATCAAATTTTCTACCCTACCCTCCTTCTATCCAATCAAATAAATCAATAAAGTTTTAGCATCAGTCCAGCGAAAGCAGTGAAGAAATGTCACGTATTATCTCCAAGGACTTAGCATGATCGTATGTTATGATCGTAAATTTTGATGCTATGTCATAAAGAAACTTTTATTGTCTCGTCTGAATTCTTTAACATTAATCTTTGATGTGTAGAAATTACGGTGATATTTCCAATGGCGTCTTTTTCATGTTCAATTTTATGCTAAGACACTCAAAAATATTAAGAATCCCAATGCATTTCCTGGAAAAACGATTCACATGCTAACGAAGTGTTATTGCTACTTTTATTGCAGATTGTTCACAAATGATAAAGGCGATAGTTGAAATAAAAAGAACATGTTTCATGCTATTATTACTCAAAACTGGTTTTCCATCAAGCCTAATGAAACTTGAGCAAAATTATTGGTAAATAATTTACATAGTTAAGAGGGAAATGCTCTATTATATTTGAAGGAAGCAAATGAGTCAACTTACTATCAACAAATCATTAAAAGCTGGAAGTTCTTAAAGAGCCATGGTAGCAAATTTCCTGAGATATCGGTGATTAAAAGGATTATGTCAAAGAATATGTAAGGGTTTTCGCGTGCGTCATCAAATTTCCCCAAACAGCGAGAGATGGCCATTGAAGAGCTAATACAAGAAAACATTCATCAGGAATATAACTTCGATGTGATTTCACGATAGTAGAAAATTCTCGTAAAGTCTGCGTGACTTTTTGAATTTCCTGTATTAAAACAATTCTGTAAATAAAGTAGTGACTGGGGTTGGAAGTATCCATTTCTACAGGGTGATTGAACTTAATCAGGTGTTTAGAACTGTATTGGAAAAATAACACGGCAAATCCTTACTAAATTTGGTGCACGTTCTTTGCACCTATGCTGGGAAAAGAATGAAAAAAAAGGTTATTAATACAAACTACCTGTAATACAGAGCCATTTCACCTCTAAAGATCTCAATGGGAACTAATATTTTCTATTTCAGAATCGCATACTCACGAAAGTATAAGAAATTTGGCTGCGATAGTTTTTCAGGCGGAGAGGTCCAAATACCTCCTTTTTATTTTCAATCATTGCGTTGATTGAAGTCACGAAATTTTATTCTCGTCAGCGCTCACGAATGCAAAGTTTTGAACAGTTATTCTTTTGTATCCAAGAAGTCACGAATATCAGTCAAAATTTTCGAAGCAGTGTTAAGGAGCAAACCGTCATAATGGTAGGGCATCATTCCTTTGTTCTAAGTTCCAATTAGTTTCTCTCGAAATGATTAGGAACATTTTCTCTTGGATCGGCAAACATTTCCCGAACTTTCCTCTTAGTTTTAATCTCCACCTGTTGAGAAGCTTCGGTTCGAGAACGAGAATTTCTGTAACTCAACAGTTTTCTTTTGGTTCAAGTTAAATAAGGCTGTGGAGTTTAATTGTTCCAAAGCTGTATATGCCTCTGATTCATCAAGGAAAAGCGAAATGACGAAGGAAAATCTTATCCTGTCCTAACAAATATTCTTTCATCTGTACATATTATTTGCTTCTGTCTGAACAAATCTGAGCAACCCTCTAAGCGTTTTGTACGTATTTTTCCGTTTCTCATTCTTAGTTCAAAAGCAGATAATTCATTTTTCATCCATAATCAATTAAACTACCATGGAGAAAATATTCTTAAGATATCAGAGATTTGATTAAACGCAAAACAGATCCAATTATTCACTTCAAAAGTACAGTTTTAAGGCTTTAAAGCTAATACATCAAAATAGCAAACCTCTCAGAGGGTTAAAGCACTAAAACCTCACATTTTGTGAATATTAAACATTTTTACATATTGATTTGACAGATTAAAAAATAATATGAGTAAATTTATTAATTACAATCATTGTGATAAGCAATTAATTTAATTCTTCCAATGCTTATTAAATTTCAGCAAGTCGTTAGTAATAATTTTTCTTCATTTATAAGTCTTTTAATTACTATTCACAATAGAAAAGAGGATATAGTGATCGTTTCAATATCCCGAGACTAGCACTTTTGGACGATTTTACTCCTGAAAGGGGTGACAGGCAATGTGTAAAATGAGAGCATTTCTTTGTTAGGCCACGCTAAAGTAAAATGTAAAAATCTCCCCCTTCATTTTTCACTTATCCCCTATTTTGGTGAAAATAACTCTAAATGGCGCATGCGCAAAAGCGCGGAGGGTTTCGGCATCCAAAAACATACAATAAAAGCCGTTATGTGAAATAATATTGCGGGATAGATATAAAAATTAGGTAACTATAAATTAGTTATTTCGAGAAAAACAGAAATGAATATTTTTCCATGATTTTTGAGAGAATATGAATGCACTTATCTAATTTTAAAATAAGTAGCGCCTAGGGATCTCCTACAACAGTGACTCAGTTGCAGAATTTTGTGAACCTTAGTTAATGGTACCCTTCTGTGTGCTGACCATATTTTTCCCAGTTTCTTAGGTATCTGGTTGTAGTATTCATTTCACGATATTTAGATTTTGTAACTTCATTGATACTTTTTATAGGAATATAAAGAATCATAGAAATCCCACAATTGCCATCTCATCTCCTATTAGTATAAAAAACTTTCTGTACTTAATTTTTTCGTATAATTATTAGCTTTTGAAGCATGGAGTTTTAATCTAACAAATTCAATAGAATTTAACCAATAAGTTAAAAAACAGAAATAATTAAAAACATAAAAGTTTAATTTGTTTACAGAGCCTAGGAAATTTAGCAAGTGGTTAATTATTTTGAAACTCTTTTTGTATCAAATGTCAAGGAAATTATTGTTAATCATGAAATATTTCTCATAAATTAAAAAAAATCCAATATACCAGGTTAAAAACGGAAAATAAGATATCGAAATAAAAACATTCAGCATTTTAAGCAACAGCATTAAAATTTTTTATCATTAATTTTTGTCTTGTAACATGATTGTCGCGATTCTTTTTGATGAAAACGATCCTAAACCAAGTTTTTTGTATGAGCCTGTTTCTTTCTTTTAATCATATACACATCGTTGCTGTTTCTTTTCCCAAATAATCGACTGCAAAATATGCAATTAAACAAACTAAAAATATTCCTACCTAGAATTTTTTGATAGTCGTTTTTCATATTTATCGCAAGTATTGACTTATTTCTCGAAAAGTGGTTGTTAAGAAAATCCAAAAGAAACACAGCACAATTGACATATATTTTCAATACTAAAAAGAAATAAGCATTCAAATAGGAAATGCAAAATTGAACTCTTAAAAAACACATCATTCTTCGAAGTCTCACTAAGCATTCTTCTATCAAGGTAAGTTTTATCCGAAAGAAAGAATGTAGATAGATGAGAAAGAAGTGTGGAAGAAGCAAAATACTTTACATGCATTGTCCTCAGACGAAGCAGTATGGTAAAATAAAAATTCTTCCTCTTGTAGAGAAACTGCATTCAAACCCTCGAATGCGAAATACTTTTTTAAACCCCATATACATGCAGATGAACAAACTTAAAGCTTTCTATTTCAAAAACGGGATTTTTCCTGCTTATGTTCTGGAATTGAGTAGCAAAAAAGCAAACCTTCCTTTTACTCTACTAGGGTTGTAGTATCTGGCACGTATGCCTTGCTTGAAAAGAGTGAGCCAAATCAGAAAAGAGGGAACAGTAGAAATCTTATTTGGTTAGCATTTATTCCCAATGAATCGAAGCCCTGTTTCTGCCTTTACGATTGCTCAGTAGTTTATTATTGACATGGATAAAGGTGTAGTTTGTTAGGACCAACTGATCCGCAGCTGAGCAGGAAAACGAAATAAAGCACTGTGCAGGCTTCCTAACGGATTAGCATGGAGGGCACTGCTCAAGATAAATAAACCCGAGTAGCCAGAAGAGATTTTTGTGGAAGTGAGTGTTTAGCTAGTTGATATCTCTCTAAAATGTCTCGCACACAAGAAATAGGTATAAGTATTTGATCATATCAAAGAAATTTTGAATCTTTTGGCATTGTTTTCTGCTTTAATGTATTAGAGTTGAGTTATTGACATTTTTCCCGGTCTGATAATTAATTCAAATTAACGTTGTGGTTAGAAGTTGCTCATAATGAAATATAATAGATATGCCGGAATATTTGAATTTTGATCATAGTATGTTTTTAACAACCAAGCATTTTTAGACTTTCCGGAAAAGATTTTGTTCCTAAAATAGAGGAAAGAAAATGTTGAAACGATTGATATTTATTTCACGTTCATAAAAAGATTGGTTTGGATTATTTGGGTTTAATAGCATAAAAGGCAGATTTGGACAAATTGTGCTAAACAATGGTATAAGAAGAGTCAGAATTTTACACCGAAACTACATTAAAATAGCACGTTCAATTGAAAAAATTATGAAATCAAACGTCAGAATTTTACAAGAAACAGATAAAAGTATAGGAATGATTAATCTATTGAAAAATAAACTGCAAGTACCAAATATCAAAATTAAAACTAAGAAGGACAAAAGTAAGGTAAAAGTTTATTTCTTTCAGTGCTTCACCAAAGAAAAGAAACTTCACTTGCAGTATTTTGTTTAAATGAAAATTTTTAAGTGTATGGGAATTATATGGAATTTATTAATTGCGCTATATGTTTAGATTTCGCAAATGTTTAGAAAGAAGTGTTTACTGAAATATCAATAGTTAGGCTTTCTGTGACTCCAAATATTTTGAAATTAAAATAATTTATGGAAAATCATGTCGAAGAATTTTTTCTCAGTTTTTGGTGGAGAATAAATATGCTTACCAAGTGATTAAGACATGAGCTTTTAGAAAGCTGTTGGGTACTGATAATGGATAAGGAATTCACTAAGATCGCAAATTGCACTATATATCTTTCTATCCTAAAATGGCATTCATTTCCTTATTAATCGGAAATAGAATGACATTGTCATTAAAAAAACAGAAAAAGAAAAAAAAGTCATGCTTGTAGAAAACGAAAGTTATAAAATGTATATTTATTAAATGAGTCTATAGCTTTACATACCAACGTAGAAATATTAAGAGTTCAAATAAGCAAGATGTTAAACTAAGATGTTATTTTATGTATGTTTTAAATATTATTGAAAATGCATCAAATCTGTTCCAGAAATTGAATTTTAATATCCTGATTTTCGTTCTAATATTTGACAAATATTACGAATTGCAGTGGGCTAGTAGGCAATTTAAATTTAAAACAAAATCTTAGAGATGACCAGAAGTGAAAAATTAAATTAATAATTTATTGCAAAAATAAGTAAATTTTTACGAGTAGGGTAATTTTGCATAACCGAAAATGAAGTATTAACTTGCTTGCCGTTTTTTTCGCAAATATGTAACATTTAACCTTCTGTTAGTCACACTCATTTTCATCCTTAAAAGATCGCAATATATCTCGCGGAAATAAAACCTATTATTTGATATTTTAATCCAGCTTTGATAATTTTTCCTTTATAATAATTACCAGAATTAAAATACTAATTTATTTATTATTACGTTTTCTGTAAGGATATTTAATAAAGTTCATTTTCTAAGAAGTTTGTACATGAAATAAAATTAACAAAATACCTAATATCTGATCACTCTAGCATCATAAGAAAGTGTCTGAACATTTCGATTTTCTTACACAACCGAAATTTTAGACATTTTCTCAAAAACTTTTGTTAGTAGTCAGAAAGTCTTTTCTTTCTACTAATTTAATTTTCTCAGAAATGTTTACCAGGAGTTTCAAGAAATAATTTACAAACAGGAAGAACTGAGTTCGATGGTACATCTATAAATGTTTCATTAAACTCATTTTCAAAGAATTTAGCTTTGACGAAAACAAAACAAAAAATACATTGTTTAAAGAACATATTTTTGTTTTCTTCTTAACAGAAATTCTATATGCTGAATAATGATTCTGTATTTAATAATTTTCCGATATGTAAAAAAAACCATACAGAAGAATGTTATCAACTTGTTTTCAACTTCGAAAAATTATTTATTTAGCTTGAGATTTTTTACTCCGACTTCACCTAATTTTGAAAATTTGTTATATTTTTAAACTGGAAAGATTTTTAATGTGGCACGAGGAACTAAAAATTTCATTTTCAAGCATACATATTTTGATTATTGACGGCTATTATTTAAGACAACTATTTCATCGAATTAATAATTTTCCTCCAAAGCTCCATTCTTTGATCGTTACTTTTTATTGGTGGCAATTCTTTTTACATCATTTTATTCAAATGTTAACTATTTTAAGTTCCAGGAAATCATTAAGATTTTAAATAAATGAGTAGGTTGAAAAAATTGATATTAGACTATTAAATTGACATTTTATGAAATGCAAAACAAATATTAATATTTACTAATCTCAAAAATGTTTACTCGTTTTCAGTGCCTCTTATTTAATAATTTTTATTGTTTATTATAAAATTTTGAATTCTTCTATAGTAAACACTTAGAGTTATTTATTCCATCTTTTTCCTTTTGCAACAAATATTAATATTCTCTTCAATTTCATTGAAAATAAATATTCTAAATATACACATTTACATTCTAAATACACATGTATTGTGCAGTGGAATGTTATTTTAACTGAGCGATACGTTTTAATTTCATTATACTGATCTAATCAACTTTGAGGCAAGTAGGTGCGTTTAAGATGCGTTCTTTAATATACCGAGAAAACGAGTCGAAAAGAGTTGTAACGAAGGAAATCATAATTTTTTTATATTATTATTAATAAATTATTAAATTTTCGGTTATTTCATTTGTTTTTTATAAGTTTCTTTAACCACAAATTCACCTTTTGAATATGTTATGTTAAATCAATTAAATCTGAAAAGCTCTAAATAATAGCACGAAACCAATTTTGTGGCAAAACTAATTTGGAAAACAAAATCGCCTTTGCCTGGAATTTATGGTGTTGAATGTGGGCAAATCTGGTTAAAAATAGAAAAATCTATTAGTTTTTCCTATGTACAATCAAAGAATGTTGGGAAGATTGGGTTCGATTAAAATCGAGTTATGCAATCAGCAGAAACAATTAGGCTTGGATCTTTCTGGCATCAACCACAAATTCACATTTTGAATATGTTATATTAAATCAATTAAATCTGAAAAGCTCTAAATAATAGCACGAAACCAATTTTGTGGCAAAACTAATTTGGAAAACGAAATCGCCTTTGCCTGGAATTTATGATGCTGAATTTGGGCAAATCTGGTTAAAAATAGAAAAATCTATTAGTTTTTCCTGTGTACAATCAAAGAATGTTGGGTTCGATTAAAATCGAGTTATACAATCAGCAGAAACAATTAGGCTTGGATCTCTCTGGCATCGAATCCCTCTGGCTAGGCGTAGAAGCTCGAAGAAGTTTGCTGGTTCAGATGACACAGCTGTCATCTTACCAAATTACGATGGCCGTCCCAAAATAGTGTCGTCTGGTTCTAAAATGGGACTTGAGGTAACTAAACTTAACTCTAGAATTGAAAAAAATTATTCTAACAAACCCGAAGATTAATAAAACACACTCTGGAAAATAAAAATAATGCACAATTGTTTCTAAGAGGATTTTCTTCAGTACCTTTTAATAATAGTATAATCAATTATTTCTTCATTTTGAACAATCAATTATTTGATCTAATACTACAGAACTGTTTTTCAGAACAGCTTTATTATGTTGGTTCAAATAAAGACTTTTTATCTCTTCTATTTGAAAATGTCTTCCTTAAAGCTTTATTCAGTTCATTAAGAAGCACAGAGAGGCCAACTCTGGTTAATTGAATCGTTTGTCTTATCCTACAGGGAAATGAAAATGCTGTGAATCATTAGGATCCGCGAATGATCACGTTAGATTCGGAAGCCACATAGCCTCCAAATAGCTTACAGAACTGTACATCGATTTCAGTTGAACTCTTCTATTATTATTGAGAATGCTACTCTGAGAAAACCAGTTTAATCTCTTTCCTACGTTATTAAAAAAGCGTTTGAGGGTTTTTATTTGATATTTAATAAATAAGATAAAAAAACAGTCTTTGACAACTATCTTCTTTTAATGTACTAAAGAATATATATACACTGGTGGACAAATACTAAGGGCCTTTCTTAAGATTTCGAAAAATTTGGACTTAATAGGAATACAATGGATCGCAATCAGTTACGGAAAATTTTGGGACATACAATTGTCGGAACTCACAGTGAAGATTCGGTCACGGGGACATTTTGGGGACCGTCCACAAATTGAGGAAGACGAAAATTATTTTGGCCCACACCGTTTCAAAGAATGAGTTGAAACTTTCATCAATGGTTCTGTTTGATGTGCATAATGTTTGCATGCATTTTAGTAAAAATAGCAAATTATTCGTGAACATATAAAGGTTTCTTTAAAAAAACCCTAAATTTTCATAAACATGTTTTTTGCTTATAACATTTGTTTTTTCAATCAAATTGTTCGCAACTTAAAGAATATTTGACAATATGTAAAAGAAGCTATGTATTAAAATTTGAATTATATATATATATATATATATAATTTGAATTTTACAGGAAATAAGAATATTTGTGGTAAATAATGTTTTACTACGCATGTGCGAAGGTAGCTAAATTTTTCTTTCATAATTTCAAAGCCAATATATAGGGCAATTTATGTAAAAATTCCAGTTCAATGTCGTTAAAATTCCGAAAGATATCGGCATTGCAGAGAGATGAATTTCGTCACACTCTAAGAGAAGCCAAATGATGAGGGTACTTGCACAAATTGATATTTTTTAAAGTTGAATCTTTGAACAGTAATATTGAATTTTATAGAAGTTGAATATCTTGAATACTCATGTGTATTAATAAATTAAATACTTAATTTAAATTGCATTTCGATGATTACTGTTCGAAGATTGAAGGTTAATAAATTTCAGTTTTTGCATGGACCCTTATAATTTAGATTCTCTTACAGTGTACTGAAATTCTTCTCTCTGCAATGCCGATATCTTTTTGAATATTAACAGTATAGAGCTGAAATTTTTATATAAGTTGTACAATATGTCTGGTTGTGAAAGACAAATGTTATGAAAGACAAATTTCGCACGTTCCGCAGTAAAAAATTATTTACTACAAATACTTTTGTTTCCTGTAATATTCAATAATGTCAAATATTCTGTAAGTTTCGTTCAATTTGGTTGAAAACTCTGCATGTTATAAGAAAAAAAAATACACGCGGAAAAATTAGGGATTTTTTAAAGAAACCTTTATATATTCACGAATATTTTTGCTATTTTTACAAAAATGCTTGTAAACATTATGAACAACAAATAAAACCATTGATGAAAGTTTCAACTCATTACCAGCTTTCAGTGAAACGGGGTGGGCCCAAATAATTTTCATCTTCATCAATTTGTGGGCGATCCCCTAAATGTCATCGTGACCGAATGTTCAATGTAAAAGGTGAGTTCCCACGATTCTCCACAACTGATTGCGATCCATTGAATTTCTATTAAGTCCAAATTTTTCAAAATCTTAAAAATGGTTCTTAGCATTTGTCCACCAGTGTATATATATATATGTATAATATTAACAAAAGAAATCACATAAAACTATTTAAGAAAAAAACAAATCAACAAAACAGAACACTAACGTACGGGACGCTTCGTCAGCACGGAAATCCCGTATGAGCGGTCAATATTTATATTCGATGTTTTCTAACACAAACTTTAGCAAGAATGCTAAAAAAAGTTTGTTTCCCCGGAACGCCGAAATATCAAACAATAAATTCGTGTCTATTGAAATAAAACTTAAATCTAATGAAATCAAATCAAATAAAAGACAGAAAACCAAATGTTGAAAGCATTAATATAAAACAAAAATGAAGAATAAAAAAGATCTCAGTACTCACCCAGAAATCCAGTGTGATACACACAATAAGTATAGTATTTAGATGCACGTACACGGGGCATGCATACATTAGGAACACGTGTTTTTGATTGTTTTGTATATATATATATTTGGAAGATATTTAACTATATATATATATATATATATATATACATTGATAATATCTAATAGTAATGGGACTGTTAAGCCACAATTAAAAAAAGATATAGAGAATTTTATTCTGAAAATGGTAATAAAATATAGTATGCCAATAGAAGCATTTGAGGAGTATAAACATAAAGTATTGAATGATTTGTATAGACGCAACCTTAAAACACACGAGGAAACTAGATTCCAGGATATAAAAACACAGATCGAGGATCTGCAGAGAGAATTTGTTATACTGTATGTTGTCAAAGTCCCAAACAATTATGCCATTATTTGTAAATATATTATTTTAAAGTTCTTAAAGAATATATTCTAAATAATAAAGCATATATAGAAACTATTTTCAGTACAAGAGAAATAGATAATAGAATTAAGGCTTTTCATTAAAAATTATATGCTTATTATTATTAAATTGAACTATCCCCATATTTTTCTGACACTCAAATTTCATAAAAATCCAATTAAATTTAGAAGAATAACGAATGGGAGTTATAGTTAATTAAAGAAGGCAGAAAAAAATTATACAAAAATATCTGTAAGGTATTATAAAATAATTAAAAGAACAAAATAATACAGTTATTATTAATAACAGCTATGAAATTATAAATAGTATTATAATATAAATATTTTTAGATAATATAAATATTTTTAGATAATATAAATATTTATAGATATAAATATTTTTTCAGTGCATACTTATGATTTTCAAGATTTATTCAATGTATAGAGATTAAAGATATGGTGAAAATTTTATTACAGATTCATGAAGATTTTGGCTTAAATAAAGTGATTAATATTTTTAAAAATATAAAACATTAATAGAAGTTATATTAAAAGAAAATTATATTAGCTTTGACAATAAAATTGTACCAACAAATTAAAGGACTTCCACAAGGTGGATCAGCTAGTAATACGCTGGCTAATTTATATTTACACTATTTTGAAAAAGAAAAATTAACAATAATTCTTGTATAATATATAGATATGTTGATGATTTAGTAATATTTACTACAGTGGAAGACTGCACACCACAAATTGATTTTTATCCAGAATACTTGATATTACTAAAAACTAATGACGGTATTTCTTCTGCAGATTTTCTTGTTATTGATATAAAAATAGTAGATAATAATTTGAACACTAAGATTTATGTTAAAAGAAACACTTTTCAATTCAATATAAACAAGTTACCATTTTGGAATAATAACATAAGTCGTTTGATATATAAAAATATTGTCTTAAATTATATTCACAGAATTAATATTTTATTCACAGACAGAAATAGCCAGAAGTCTCATATTAGTGCATTTCTTGAAAATGCTATGAGATATCGGTATCCTAAAAATTTCATGTATGCTTATATCAATAAGAAATATTTAACACCAATAGATCAAAATATTTTTTATTCTCCAATTAAATTACCTCTTAAATGATCTTTGTTGTAATCATATAATATGATATATTTAGCAAAATGATTTTAGTAATTTATTTCAAAGGTAGATGGCGACACTATTTTAAAGATTATGATTGTATCATATAATAAATAATTATTATTCATCTAAGGATATATCTAATATATATTATTATAACTGGTTAAATTTAATTTAAATTTAATATTCCTTATAGTGTTTTATATTAGTATTAAAACGCTTAAATAAAAAATAATATTTTCCCATTAAATGCGGAACTTTCTTAGGGTTAAGTTGAATTGGTATGTTTTATAATGGTGTGATTATATATAAATCTTTGATGTGTAGATATAATAGTAAGATTTTTTCTTTCTTTTTTCTTATCTTGAGATGATTTTGGGATTTATTCCCCCTTTTTCTTTTTCCAACAATTGGCTTCGCAGAGGGTTGGTGCCATAAAATATAGATATAATGCGTCAAATCAGTCCCCAGGCTGGTTGGCATTTGTTTGTTAGAATTCCAAATAAGGTTGACTTTGTCAAATATTAATAGTTTTTAGTCAAATTTTCATTTGTATTTCGAATGTATGATTATGGATAGGGCAATTTTGTCTTAATATTTATATGCATTGTAAATATAATGTATGTTTTGTGTAAATTGCTAATTGGTGTATTTAAATGTTATATATATATATATATATACACTAGCTGAGTGGCCTGGCGTTGCACGGGCTATTTCGAATAATGGGATATTCTCGGGCGGAGAGAAGTTAGGTCCCGTAAGGCCTCGGGATCCATATATTTTCATATGCCCCACCTCCGTTTTTTCAGCAAATATTGTCACTTACTTTCCCGAACAAACGTTACGAAGTCAAACACCTTAATAGCAAAAAAGAAAGAAAAAAACCCAAGAGAACGAATTTTCCTGATGTTTATAAATCAAAACACGGAAGTTTGCTAAAAAAGAAAGCCTTTTCTGTAATTATACAAACCAGTTTCCGTTAAAAAAAATGAAAAAAAAATTGCAACACCGGAATGTGTAAACTAATAATTGGGGGTAAAGAATTCGCAGTAAATGAATTCATCGTGCTGCCAATAGATGGCAGCACGATGAACTCATTCATTTCGACGTTTTAATATCTTTTTTAACTAATTACAATTTCGGAATTTCAATAGTCAGAATGGATTCTTTGGATCATTTCCCATCTTTTGGTATTTTCGGATTTTTTCAGCATTCAGTGGTTCGTGAGAAGATAGCCGGACATATATAGATAGATCGATACATACAATCAGAAATTAATAGTTAAGATATGGAACATCTTCAATTTTAGCATGTTTGTAGAGGAATCTTTAAAATAAATCCACAACTGTTTAGGTAAACTTCATCTTTAATTTAGGAACATCATCTTCATCTTTATTTGACGATAATAAACTTACGAGCATCCTAAAATCATAGTTCCATGATCATTCTTGCAGACAAAGCCTACCGTGTGCCATTGCTGTAACCTAAGCAGAGCAAGAAGAAGACGCGTTAACAATGCGCAGAGAGCTTATATAGGGAGAGGACACGTGCCTCGAAGTCAAAGTCTGAGTGTAAGTAGCAGTAATTAAAATAGGTGTATAATAAAATCGATTAAAATTATCTTTAAAATTTAAATCATTACATATATATAGTATTTGTTATTTTAGTAGATAAAAAGTCAATCAAAACAATAAGTTCTAAAACTAAACAAAGTTCCATATTGGTTAATCTTACAAATCCTTAATTTTAACCATAATCTGAATAATATAAAACCAAATAACATATGAATGCTAATAAATGAACATAAAGATATAATCACATTATGATTTAACATATATAAAAATTGTACATAGAATTAAATCTAATAAAACTTGAAAAAGGCAGTCCAAATTTTGGAGTTCCAACAATTAAAGTGGCCAGTAAGAATTTGAACTTGCTATTCATGTTAAATTTTGATTTTACGGCGGCAACCATTCATAAATCCTAAGTGTTGGATGAACAGAAAGGGTAAGTCGCCACATGGTAGTGGCTTTGAGGAAAAAATTTCAAAGTTCTATAATATTTATAATACTGAAATATAAATATTATGGAACCCTGAAATTTTTTCTCAAATCCATAATCAAATAAGAGTGTCGCCATGTTGCGACACTCTTATGGAATCAAAATTTAATAAAATTAGTTATTAACTGATAATTAAGCTCTTAAAATATTAAAACAGTGTATTTAATCACGAACACATACATGTATAAAATTCCGAAACTCCAGAAGATCAGGAATTGTGTGGAAAACCGTTACCATCTTTATAAACTTGGAACAAGTCAAGTTAAATAAAAGTATATAAAATAATTAATAAATGTGTTAAATGTAATAAACGTAAATAAAAATAATTAATAAATATATATATACATTAAAATATCCTTATATTCAAATAGATATAATTAATTTCTCTAGTTAGCTCTTTTAATTTTACTGTATGTTCATTCAAAATCATGGATTATTGTGTTTGCGCAACGACGCCTTATAATTATCACTTATTTTTAAATTAATATTAAAAATGTAAGACATTCACAGTAAAATTTAAATGATTGTCGGTTAAAAACTTAAATATCAACAGGAAAGCTTCATTTTTATATTCCTTGATTAATAAGTGGATATATAACTAAATTCAAAGCAACCTAATCAGGTGTCGCTGTAATTTATTTATTTAACGCGATAGTATTAAATGGGAAATAAAGTTTGAAGTGATAATTATGTTTTGCTAAGAGCAAGTCATTGTTTTAGCATTTTGATACTAATGCTTTAAATTTTTAAAATGCTATGCAAGCAACGTTTGCTAAAGAAAGGAAGCTTTTGAAGCTAACAAATAAAATCTTTCATTGTACCAGTAGTAAAGTTATTTCATAGCAGTACAAAGTATTCTGACTTAAAATTTCATTCTATTCATAAAAGACTTCAAAGAAAGTTATCTGTCTGTATGTGTGTTGAAATGCTGTGAAAATAATGCGACTCTATTGAAAATTTCTAATCTTGCATGAATCATCAATTTTTTATAACTTAAATATTCAATTAATTTGATCGTCTCGTCATGCAAGAATAATTCTTAAAGTTATACGTCTCTCTGTATATTGAAATGCTGTGCTACTAAAATAAAATAACGCAATTCTTTTGAGAATTTCTAATCTTGCATGAATCATCAATTTTCTATAACTTAATTATTCATTTAATTTGATCACCATGGAGCAATAGTTATAGAGAATAATGAAGTATAAGTTATAAGCTTTTGTGGAATATAATATATAATTCTATCTTCAACTAATATCATTGAAATATTATTTTGTGTCAAATTTTCTTTATTTATACCTTAGATCGCTTAGCTTCGAATGCCATAAGTTGCTTCTATCTGTTTTGCGGTTTATAAATCATTTAAAAAAATGAAGTTGCCCAAGAAATTTTGATTATTATTGAAAATTAAAAATGAAAGCGAACACTCTTACGAACGTTAACGAAATGGGGGGGGACCTGTTGGCATGAAGCAAAGAATATATTTAGTTTGTCTGTTATATTCATGAGTTTCGATCTCACTATACGCTTCACTGGAAATCTTTCATATACAGTTAGTTCATTTTTTATTTATTTAGATGTGGTCAATAATTAGACAATTATTCTAGAAGTTATTATAAACAATGAATTTGTATCATAAATTATGATACAATTACTTACGATCGGAAAATGTGCATCTCTACTTTACGAGTATTGTATTTAACTTTTTTCATGTTTGTGAAAACGGAATTTCGTAACCAATTTTTCACTTACTTCTCGATGTACTTGAAAATACAATATTCTAATATTTTCAATACTTATCTTTCACTTGATCGATTAATTTTAAATTAATTTTGACTCTTTATGAGTGGCGCCATCTGGTAGCGATTTTCATTCAAATCATATCTGAATATTTTCCCATTCTCGTTATCTTTAAGCTGCGCTTTCGATGAACATCCAATACATTTTTGATTTGACCCTCTTATCAATGTTTTCTTCTTTTAGATATTCCATAAAGAAAACAATCATTTCGGACCAATTTCTATAAACAACGAAAAAAATATTAGGTAAAATAAAACGAAAAAATAAGTTTCCATCTGTAACTGACTATTGATTTTTAATAAAAATGAACCAGAACGGTTAAATATAAGCTCATATTTCTTGCATTAAACTCTTTGTACATAAGTAACATCATTCATCACATCAGACGTTCCTAATATATATAATTAAAAAAAACATTTATTTCACAAATACAGAATTAACTTCTCATTGTCGATATCCTAAAGCTGCACTTTCTATGGAATCCAGACTCAAACTTGCAATGCATTATTAATTTCTCGTATAAAATTCCTTCGTTCAGAAATATCAAGAAGAAAACATTCATTTATGAGCAACTTGTATAACCAATAATAAATAAATTAGGTAAAATGCGACGAAAAATTAAGTTTGCATCTATCGCCGACTGCTGATGTTCTATAAAAATGAAGAATAACAGTTAAATATAAACCCATACTTCATGGAATGAACTCTTTCTATATAAAAAAAAAACATCATTCATCACATCAGACGTTCCTTAAATAACTTTATAATTAAAAAACACAAATAAAAAAACACCTTATTTGACAAATAATTTCATCCAGAAGAAAAAGCGTTAATTTACGGATTGACATGCACTTATTCGTTCCAAGTATAGGGGCTTTTTTCGAGTCTGTAACTGAAAGTATAAAACCATCCGTCAATTTATCATCAGTGACGGCCCTTGAGGCTTTTGTTACAGCTTTGATAGACAAAGCCGTTTGAATCAATGGTTTTTTTCTACACCTGCTCCAGTTTTGCAGCGATATTTTCTTCCGATATTTCTGAACATTTTGATACTTCTGGATTTTTCAGGGTAAGATTAATTTCACATCTGCTACGCTCCCAGTTTTTCATCTTATTCTTTTGTATGTTCCACCTCAGCTTTTAAGATCCTTTCCCTCGTTAAAATGAGTTTTCTTTTCAGAGAGGAAACATATGCACTTAAGAAAGAATTATTTTCTTTTCGTGATTAAAAGTAATCCACTAAAATCGTATCAAAATGAAAATCGAATTGTTTTGTCGTAATGTAAGATATGAATAGAAGCCAGGGAGTGTAGTGGATTTATTATTACTTCAATCAAAATCAAGTTGGATAGAAATAGTTAATATTGAAAAAAAATTATAAGCTTAAAGACACAAAACAAATTCGAAGAGAAACGAGTACCTAGAAAGGAATTTTATAACAATTGTGTTTCCAATACTTATCAAAAAAGAAAATGCTATTTTTTTAAAACTTGAAATGGAGTTCAGTTGGTTTTGTTTGTTTAGTTATATTAACACCCAGTTTTGAAGCAACGTCAAGATTATGTTGGAAGGCCTTTGTAATTTTGAACCGTGTTCAGATGGCAAGGACGAACTGAAGCCTGCACCCCTTTTCCAAATTTTCGGGCTATACCAGCAGGAGGACGTTTGACCCACGAAGTCAGATTTAAGGAGTATCGGGCTCGTATACACTGTTGATCTTTGGGTGAAATCGGGTGTCGAAACTGGGATCCTCCGGTTTCAAAGCTGCGGCCTTACCATCAGGCCACCTCTGTCCATTTAGCAAATTATAGAGATTGTTGGTTTGAGGCATATTGCAAGGTTAATAATCCACTTTCGATTTTATGAAAATGGTACGTAGCAGGCACATTTGCATTTAACAGTCTGATTTGGGTCTCTGATATTCTTTGATTCAGATCTCGCTTCGTTCATTTCAAACATGGAATGAATGTTAATATATAACAATTCAACAGTCAATATATAACAATTAAAGCTATCCTTAAATCTTGAAATAGAGCTCTGAAGTAACACTTAATAGCTGTTGAAGTATAATACAAAGAAACAATTCCTCTTTTCATTAATATTTAAGGCTCTTTATAATCATCATAATTATTCTCAAATAACCAAATATGTATTTTTAAAATCTTTTCCACAAATTTCTGTAGAAAGTATTATCATGAACGCAATGTTACTTATAGTTTGCCAATAAAGATTTTTTCAATTTTCATCAAGTTTTAATCTCCAATTCTATGAACTTCTATTACATTTTTTAGTATTATGAAATTAAAAAGTTAGTTAAAGGAGAATAAAGAAATAGTATCGAAAGCCGTGCTTTGCAAAACAACAAAGTTACCTGGGAAAATATTTCGCATAGTTTGAAATTTTAATCTTTAATTGATTTTTTTACATAAAAATGATTTTTAAATAAAGTAAGTATAAAGATTTTTAAACAATATAACTTGTCTTATTATTAAAATATTAACAGGATGTTTGGAATAATTTTTATATATTTTTAAATGTAATAGAATAATCTAAAATGATTATTATCTTAAATTTTGAAACTTTGTCAGTCTTTAGAGATTCCAAAATTATGAGGAGGGATAAAGTTAAAAAAATATCGTCTTCTTCACAAAAACTGAAATAGCTTGATAATATTTCAATATTATTATCGATAGTTCCGGGGCATATTTAAATATATAAGAAGATGAATATTAGATCTTTGAAATGATTCTTTTATTTTGATGAATAATCGTAAAGTAAGTGGCATATATTGGGGAGAAAAAAATTGAATACTCTTAGTTTTTACCAGACCGATGACCTTTCTTACGAAAGGTTAAAACTTACTTTCAAGGACTTGATATGAATGTCCTTTCAAAATTTAGAAAACAATGCTGCAATTTCCATCTGATAAGATATCCCCAAATGAGTAGGATGCTTTATTATACCAAAATAAAAAAAAATGAATCACACTCTTTCTGGATCAAAATTAAGTTATATTTAATTTCAGAAATCTAAATTTCAGTAACGTGATTTCACGATGGCACCAGCAATCACTTCTTTATTCAGGGAAGTAATAGTTCACTTGTTGCAAAACATGAAGTTAGGTTTTTAGTCAGCATTGTACTTATCAGGTCAGAGAGCAATATCGCTACTGGAAAATTCTCAATAAAATATCAATTTACTTTACACTTGATGAAAGATCGGAAAACTGGTAGTCATGGCATTAGGTTTCTTTAAAGCAGGCCAGAACTACGAAACTTTCTGGGGTCGCTAAGAAGCCATTGGCACTTTCCGAAATCATAATTGCTTTCTTCGAGGCCTTATAACTATGGGGCTCTAAGGCTATGTAACTTGTCAATGGAGTGGGTTGGATCTTTCAGAACTCCCGCTTTGATGGGAATTGAAAAAGATATAAGTTCTGTTGCACCTCATTCCTGATTTCATTTACATAATACTATTCAGTTAAAATTTATCAGAATGTGTTGTTTTCAATATGTTATTTTGAACTTTTATTGTTTAGTCTTAGATGAGTCACAGCCTGAGTCTCGACGTATTGATCCAAGGTCCAATGCATCTTTCAGACACGTTGAAAAATGCATATTAATTGCAATACAAAATATATGGATTACGTCATTAATGTGAAAATATAGGAAGTGGATATAGCTATCAATCGCATAAAAATACCACCAATCATGCACTGTTATAATTATTAACAGTTTGCTGATTCAACCGGGGGCCACAAAGAGTATAAAGATAAGAAGTTAAAGTATATGTAAACAGGTTCTCGGTTACTGTAACGGAACAATAATTATGATGAGAGTGGCTAACGGTCCCATCACAGGTGACGAGTCGTACCTCCTAGTGATGGCTCGGCGCATGTGACGTTTTTAACGGGGTGTATTTTGTGTGGTTTTCAGCTCCAGTGTTACTAACACAATGACCGCCGATCCCGCGCCCGCGCGTGGCGTCATCGCGAAGGCGCCGTTCACGCGCGGGCGCGGGAAACGCTACGTTTCAGTATTTATTCTCGGTTACGTTCTGGGTATATATGCTAGTATTGTCGTGGAATGAAGGTTATTAACTAGTTGTAAATGTAGGTGGTTTCGAATTTTTTACTTACTGAAAATATAACATGAATTTATTTCTTATAATAAATTAGTCGGCATATCGGTACAAACTATTCCTGTGTCACGGCATTAACGGTTAACACGGCCTCACATGACCGGCAGTCAATGTGTTAACTGCAGCTGTCAGGCCTTTCAGATTTACCGGATGTCCTAGGGAAGAGACGAACTCTTCCTTGTGATTTACAATCTATTGGATTTAACGGAATAGTGGAATCATTATGAAGACGGTAGACGAGTTTATGATTTCTTTTTAGTAAATATAAAGACTATTGATGTGTTTCTCATCTAGTTTTAAACAGGACACGGTGGATTTCCTACATATTTAAAGATATTTAAAATCAAAGAATTTGATTGTGCTTTACTGGATTTAAGTTGTCCCTTCACCTTCAAGCACCATTTAAAATAATCTAATGTGGACAATCCGCTGATTTGAAACATAATTCTCACTGCCAACCCAAGTAATAAATCAAGGCTTAATTCCATTAGAAAACAATTAAATGAAAACTTAAATGCCCTTTTGCACCTGAACTGAGAAAATATACGTTCATTTCTGCACGTTATCAGAAGTTACAAACGTTTCAGATACTTTTCATATATTTACGCACAATTCTATGTATTTTTCCTAGAAATTTGTATATATTATCATGTCTTATTATAACAGGCTTACTTTACATTTTATACAGAGTGTCCAAAATTCATGGACCAAACGTTAGAAGCTGATAGAATACACTGAATCTAATTATATTCCGCATAGATCATTTGGTCGCAAATACAGCCATGAGTCGGAAATCACCTACAAGCTAGTTATAAGATGCAATCACAAAGATATAGAGTGTCCCAAAAATCATGGCCCAATCGTCATGGGGTGGCAGAACACACAAAATTTAGCAATATTCTGAATAGGAAATGTGCAGTGGATCCCAAAATTGAGTATACACCACTCATGTTTTTCATTAAACGTCTAAAAGAGCATCATAAAATGTTCATTTAAGTTTAATACTTATAGACATATTAAATTGTTCATTAAAGAACATATTAAGCACGAAAGCAAGAGAGAGGAAATGATAATAACTTAATTGGCTAAATTTTTCAGTTGAAGTTCTAAATTTGAGGGTCACAAAATTAAGTATACACTTCTTAACAACTCCAATTTGGCCACCAATGCTTTTCTTTCAATGAACCAGTAAGATAAATCTGATGCTGCAAGGAACCAGTATTTGATAACTATGGGAAATTATTATTATTATTAATTCTCAAAATAAGCTCTACATCTGAAACGAGTATTGATACTTCGAAACTTGTAATACGAATGTCTGATGAAGGCAAATCCCTATATGAAATTGAAAAAGAATGTTTGGCGTAGTCATGGATGCATACAAAAAATCATCCAAAGATATAATAAGTCTGGACTAATAACAAATAAGCCTGGTAGAGGCAAAAACGGAATTCTCAGTTAGACGACCAAGAGAAACATTATTAGACAAATGCGAAAAAAATCCTAAAATGAATGCTGTAAGAATTGCTACATCGACGTCTACAGCAATAGAAAGGAGTGTTTCAACAGAAACAAATAGACAGGTGCACTGGAGAGCTAATTATAATGGTAGAGTGGCCAGAAAAACCCTTCATTTCCAAAGTCAATACAGATAAAAGAATTGATTTTGCTAAAAAGCATATTTCAGAGCCTAAATATGTTTGGAACTACGTCATATTCAGTGATAAAAGTAATTTAACAGTTTTGAAAGTGATGGTCGAAATTATGTACAGGGTAAGCCTAATTCTGAACTACTTCCCCCCAAAACCATTCCTACAGTCAAGAGTGAGGGAGGCTTAGACCTTGTATGGGGTTGTAAGTCTGCAAATGAAGTGGAGAGTTTAGTTTTTTTATCGATGGCATAAAGGATAAAATTAAACATTTGGATATACTAAAAAATTTTAACAAAGTGTACAGAAATTGAGTCTATGATAAAATTTTATTTTTCAACAAGAAAATGACCCCAAAAATACAGCCGAAATTGTGAAGTTATGATTAGGGGGAATGCGGGGACATTGATACACTCTGTTTTGGAAAGCTAAAAAAGGGTTTTACCAGCGGTAATAATTAGAAATAATATACTATATTTAAACATTTGTTAATCTAATATAGGAATTTGGTCGAGTTTGGGTCATAAATGACATAATAAAATACTTATTATACTTTTTTCCTAAAAATGGGTATCAATCTGCCCCATACTAGGGGTAGATTGATACACACGGAAATATCGAAAATAATGATGATTAATAGGTGTGGCTACAAAACAAAATTTCTTCTATCAATAAACTTTGCATTCCAAATCAAGGGTTAAAAGCCTAAATGAACAACAAATGAAAAATGAAACAACAATGCCCAGAAAATAATTTATCTCTACAAATAATAAAGGAGAATGTGTGTGTAAAAATACATCGGAGGGAGGGAATGTGTTCCTCGAAGCCGTTTTTGGAAATTTTAATTAATTAATAGTTAAGAGAAATTTTCGCTTTCTTCCTTGATAAATTACGAAAATAATATAGCATAAAAATAATTTTCACACCATCTGAAAATACAAAAATTATCTTTTCGATTATATTAATTTTCCGTACATTTTTTTCCAATTTTAATAAATTCGTAAAAATATTTTAAACTTAATTTACAACAATACTTTTCATTTTTGCAATGAAATTCAAGCCGTTTTCAATATTTAAACAAATACTTAATTGAGTGTTTCTCTAAGATAGTTCATTTTTATGTATTTTTTAAATTTTTGAAGAAGATTTTGCGAAGTAGTTGCTGTTAAGGCGCATTGATACACACAGAAGTTGCGTATCAATGTGCCCCGGAGTCAACTGTATCAATCTGCCCTACTAGACTTCTTTACTTAAAACAAGTGGTAACGCAAAAACAACGCTAAAAACAATCTCAAAACTTAATTTAGTTCAGAAAAATAACTGTTTTTTCCTACCTTTGGAGCAGATTCCCCGGCAGGAAAACATAATTAGTTAAAGAAATCACACAACACGCACTTAGAGTAAAATTTACTAGACTGGAAGATAAGCGGTTTGATTGAGTTGTAAATTAACTTTTGACTTAACAAGGCCGAAAAATATACCTTGTCTTAATTATTACAGTGGCATATATGTAAGGGGATGTGAACATCTTGAGTCATTCCAATCATCAAAATTTATGGAATGTATCAATGTTCCCGCGTATCAATCTACCCCAACTCCCCCTATTATACCTCATATTTTTATATACACTACCTCAATTTTATTTAAAATTTGTGGTCTGAATTGGAAAAATCGGTTCAGAAATAGAACATTAGGAATGAAGAACATTTAAAAACTGTGATACAAGAAGAATGGGCAAAAACAACCGCTCAAGTAACACGCACACTTGCTAACTCAATGCCACGCCTCTTAGAAGCTGTTTTGAAAGGAAAAGGATGTGCGACAAAATATAAGTTCGTATTATTTTTCTTTCTGTTAACGAACTAGGCCAACTGTATACTCAATTTTGTGACTAAGAAATTTGTAACGTTGATATAAAGCATATGCTAATAAAAATATTATCAATCCCTTTTTCTTGTTTATAAGTTTTATATGTTTCTTAAGGTGTCTCTTATTATTCTTTCAGTTCTGAAGCTCAAATGTGAATTTAAAATAATATTTTTATACCTTTAATGAAGAGAGAGTGTGTTGTATACTCAATTTTGAGAGCCACTGTAGCTGCAAACTGAAATAAGAGTAGGAAATTAGACACAATCATGTTATTTCGTTCTGCTACCCTATAATAAAGTTTGGTCTGTGAATTCGGGGACACCCTGTATATGGCAATGTTTGTATGTTCTGTGTCTTCTTTATGCTTACCTGTTATATATTTTGTTTATATTTGCAAGGCACCTAGGTACAACATTACAGACATTTTTCCTTCAATGAAGTAACTTCTTCTGCTATGAATATGATTCGTTAGCACATGTCGGCATGGCAGTGATTTGCTGAGGGCCACAAAATCAAACCAACTATACATTTAAAACTGATTATGTTCCAATCCCACCGAAGTTTTGAAATCAATAATAAATTTTTAAAAAATATACTGTCTTACATAAGTAAACATAGAATATTATTAGATTTGCAGTTCTAATGAAAAAAGTATATTTGTTGTTGGGGTGCAAAACATATGGCTTGTGCTGGCTGATGTTTTCCAAGCTTAACATTTGGGATGAAATAAAAAAAAGAAATATATTGCTAAAATTCTTACACGTGTCCTAATAAATCATGACCTTGATTTAAAAAATATCACACTGTCTACGCAAGGAGACAATAAGCACTGCCATTTTTTTCTTTGTGTAAAAAACAATATAAAAGAAAAAGACAGTTTCCTCTTATTTTTCAATACAAAGGAATTTTTTCCAGTCTTTTTCTTGTTTTATTGGTACTCAGGGAAAAGAAGCTGTCGGCATCTCGGAAAATTAAATATTGTTTTAAAAGTAAATCAAAGAAAAGAATCGATAGCTCTGATTCCTTCGATGTAACTTAATTAATGCGGCACAATAAAACTCTTTAACTCAAATCGTGTAATTCCACGCTTTTTGTCTTGATGCTTCTTCCCTTTGATCTTTATAAGAAAGGACAACTGAAAGTAAAGAACGGACACATGTACCCATACAGAGAAATGTCAGTGCTTCCTAGTGAGAGTGAAACAGTTGAAGCATATCCAAAGCTGAGGAAAAGGGGGAAAAAGGAGCAAAAGAAAAAGAGTGCAAGGAGGATAGGTAAAAGGGGGTCTTAAAGGAAGGAACGGGCGAGGAGGGAAGTGAATATTGAAGAAGAAAAGAACATGTGAGCGATGATGTAAAGATAAGTGGAGAGGGAAATACCAAGAAAGAATATTCATGCAGAAGGGTCGAAGCTGGATTTGGGATAGATCTACTGAGAAAGAAATGGTAAAAATAAGGCGAATTGCCTTGCAGTGTTTGGGGTCAAGTTTGAACTTGATTCTCTCTAAGAGGTCTCTAGCATGTTGCTTCGTCTCCCTCGCTTGCTTTATTCTCTACATTCTTGAAATATTAGCTTAAGGGATAGTATTCATAGAAGAATAAAAAATGGGTAATTACATGGGTAAATACTTCATTGCTGTGTATTTACTGGAATATGATTTACAATTCATTTATTTTGTCCACTGAAATTAAAAAGGCGTTAGACTAAAAACATTATATGCTTTATATGTTACTAGCAGTTCCCGCACAGCATTGCCCGTGGCATCTCGACTTCCATAAAATAAAAAAAAGCACAAAATAACGTGAAAAAATGTTTTAAAACGAAATCAAAACAGAAAAATATTTTTAATTGCACGCCGCCAGCCAATGAGATAGTGACAATGCTTGCTGGGAACGTTTATTTGGATGAAAGCTTCGTTGACGTTTGAAGTGATCAAGAAAAAAATAATTAAAAATCGAAAAAAAGATATTTTAACCTTTCTTTCTTCAAATCAGGAAGAAATATTCCAGTTATTACCTAAAAAAATTTGAAAGCGATAACGAATTTAGAATGTCGGATGCAGGAAAATATGTTTTAATTCTTAAATTTTTTCTTGAAAACTGGCTATTTTTTAAAAATTTCTTAAATTCAGCAAATTATGTTAGACGTTCAAAACAAACTTCATTAAAACGAAATTTTTTTGTTCTATACGATGGTGTATCTGTTTTCTTCCTATGATTATTAGAAACGATATTATAGAGAAATCAGTGCGGAAAATCACACAACACACCACAAAATATTAAATAAAAACATTTCTGGATTAAATTTTAAAATTTTGGCTTCAAGGTGCATTGAGTCACCATTACGACTACCTGTGTGCCAAATTTCATGTCTTTAAGTGCAATAGATTCATCTGGACAACGTACACACACACATACACACAAACACTTCCTTTAATAAAGTATATAGAAGTATAAGTATAGATAATTATTTGCTCTATCTGATGGTGCATTGATTGTTTTTCTACAGTCATTATTTCTCATGGATCGGCCAAAAACGTGCAAAAATTCATCCAAAAAATAACATAAAGCATTAAATAAAAAATTTCTAGATTACATTTTGAAATTCTGCTTCGAGGTGCATTGAGTCACCATCACGACTACCTGTTGCCTTTTATATTAGGAAAATTAACCCAGCTTTCAACAATGAAAGAGAAACAAGTACTTAAATATTTGTTTAAACAATGAAAGCGGTTTTAATTGCGTTGCAACAATAAAAAGTATTGTTGTAAATTATACCAAAAAATATTTTTACAAATTTATTAAAATTAGAGAAAATATCGCATGGCAACTCTTTCGTTTATAACAAACATTTAGACGTTTGAAACAAATTCATTAGAACAGATACAATTGATAAAATTTAATAAAAAGATATACAAAATTAAATATTAACCAAAATTAAAATTAATTAAAGCTGTTTGTATTATACAGAATGGCGCATATGCAGCAACTTCTGATAAAATACAAATACAATTAATAGAAAAACAATAAAAAATAAAAAAAGAAAATTAAAAAAAGAAATGATGATGCTGCTACGTTGGGCGCGCATAAAGGTGTATTGTTATGTTCACTGTTTACTTCTTCTGTTTCTTCTATATGTTTTTCTTTTTTTAATTTTCTTTTTTAATTTTTTTGTTTTTCTATTAATCATTAGAACAGAAATTGTTTGTTCTTTCTTATGGTGTATCTATTTTCTCCTTACGATTATTAAAAAAAAAATGCAATTGAGAAATGAGTACGAAAAATCACCCAAATACCACAAAATATTAAATAAAAAATTTTCTAGATTATATTTTAAAATTCGGGCTTCGAGGTGCATCGAGTCACCATCAGGACTACCTGTGTGCCAAATTTCAGGGCTGTAAGTGCAATATTTTTCGTCTAAACATCGCAAGCATCCACACACGCAAACATTGCCTTTTATAAGTATAGATATAAAATGATTTCTTAAATGTTTAATAAATTATAATTTTTTAAAAGTCAGAACATTTCGTAGGCTTAATATTATTCTTTAATTGATTCTCCAAAATAAACTTAATTTCTTTCCTAATGTCTCCCTCTTGTAAAGAAACTATTTCTAAACACAAAACTGATTCAATTAAGTTGTCTACAGTATAATAAAAAAGTCAGTGTTTCCCGTTCTAATTAAAGATTCTGTACACTATTTCTTCACAAAAGCATCTTGGAATGTCAAAATCACTGTCCGATCTCAAACTTAATGAAGGATTTTCATGATAAATTTCATCCTCTCCTAATGATTTTTGCAGATCTGTAAGAATAAGCTTCTTAACATTTCGATTTCTTTATTTTATATTGCTTTTTCATATCAACATTTTGAGTTGGTGTAAGGATTTGCACAATAATGTTTATCCCTTCGAATATCATATTGTATATCTGCAAGAAATAATGAAAATATGTTATTTGCTTATTCAAAATTTTAGAATCGCCTTTTTCATAGGGCAAAGATTCTTCTGAAATCTACTTGTTATTTCATAGAGGCTCTTTTAATTAATTCTTAAAAAAGAAACTAAATTTTTTTACTAAAAAATATAAAAAATGAGCTTAATTGTCTTTTTGATTTTTCTTTTCCTAGAAATGAATTAAAATTTTGTTCAACTATTTAATGATGATAACAATAATATTCTCGATAATTCGAGTCTTCCATAAATCCGAGTTGGTGAAAAAAAATCAGTTTAGCTCCCAAATGATGACCAACACGTGAAAGAATTACTGCATCTGGTTTTTATTGTTGTTCGACGGGTCATATGTCCACTGCGCACCCCGAAGCCACCTGCAGAAATTCCCCCTCCCAAAGAAAACGGGATATATGTAAGATCGATATATAGGAGCAATGTGTTTAAACCAAAAACTATTGACAATTATTTTAAGATATAATTAACCTGTTGCTATCAGCAGTAATGCAATAATGTGCAAGTACATTTTTCTTTTAAATATACAACACTGAAGTTTAAAAAATGCTTTATTTCCATTTATTTATTTATTAAATTTTATGATTTCGATAATTCGAGTTTTCGATAGTTCGAGGTAGGCCCGGTCCCGTCCACCTCGAATTATCGAGACTCTACCGTATTAAATGCTTGCATCTTATATAATTATAATTTTTGACCAACTTTTCATACAATATATACATTTTTGCATTAGAAAGGTTTAATGGATATGAAACTATCTTCCATATCCTTATAAATGACTTATTTTTGAAAGTGCACCTTAAAATATCCTTTTATAGAAATCGATATCTATGTGCTAATTCTAGAATTCTCAACTTCCACATTTCTAATGATATTAAACAATATTAAGAAGAGCAGCTTATCTTGGGGAATATGAATCCTTATATGCAAATTCGAAGAGCAGTTTTAAAAAGAAGTGCAATACAATAATTTCTCAGTTCGCAATGTTTGATTAGAGTGGGTTCAATATGCTTGAATCCTGTTAATCAAGATTTTTTTTTGTTAATTTTGAAAATTCTTGTAAGAATATATTTCTTATGCTTAAAGTTCACATATAAAATAAAGTTTGTAAAAACACATTTTTTTCTCATCAAAGGAAGATTTCAAGAATCACGCGATAAACCTTTAGTATACAGAAATACTGCTCCAGCTCGAGTGGGAAAAATAGTTGGAAAGAAAATAGCCGGAGTAAAAATTCAGACATTTTTATTCCTTTCTTCTTGTCTGTCAAAATACATAGCGCGAAGTTTAAGTCAAAAGATGTGACTAATACAAAGAATAGAGAAAGTGTACTTTATGTAAAAGACATGAATTCTTGCATCACGAAACAAACACTGAAGAATGTGTGATATTTCCCACGCGGGGGGTTGGAACGTGTGCTCAAACTCAACTATGGTCACGCAAGCTCTCTTCATGAAGAGACAAGTACTGTCTACTGTGCTGGAAAACAGAGAGAGTAGGCTACCTGAAGTTTCAAAAATGATTTGAATAGATTAAGAATTATCAACAGGTGGAACTTTTATAGCTGTTCTTATTTGGTTAAGACCTTAGAATACTTTTTAAAGTTTATTTTTCAGGAATTGGTGTTTTCTTGCCTTTTTTCGGGTAAAAAATATTATTAGATCGTAAATTAGATTTTTTGATTTTCGAAAAATTGCGTTACAGTAGAATCTCGCCAATCCGAACTAATTGGGGCTGACCTCTGTTCGGATTCCGGGAAATTCGGATTATCCAGAAAATTCGGTGAAATACTCTTAATATACCATATGCAGTAGAGTATTGACTTTGGATACTCAGTGAAAGAGTACGCACACTCATCCAAACTGCAAACCGGAGATTTTTATCTCTGGAGTCAGGGGTGTGTCGTAGTGTAAAGTAAAGTGAAAGAGTATGGAAAGAATTAGCTGGGATTCCCATCGTCGAGCGGATTTAATTCCTTACGTCAGAAGAAGATAACCAATTTCGTTTCTACTAATTAAGGTGCTGTATTCATTCTTAAAAACCAATTCAAATGTATCTTTCAAAATAGGAATAAAAAATTAGTTTTATTTCTGATTCTTAACTGTTATTTTCCTTCATTTTTTAATAAAAAAATTTCAGAAAGATGAAGGGATTATCCGAAATTTCTTATTCCCGAAGTTCCACTGTACTTATAAGTGATAGGATCACAAAAATTGATAAAAAGATTTTTCCTAAGTTGTTATCCATTAAACAGCTTAACAGCCTGAGATTGCGCAAAATAACTAAGGCCTTTTTAATTTTTGGTACAATAATTTAAAAAAGTTTTTGATTATTAAATAAATGTTTTATGTTGAGAAATACGAAAACACTAGCCGTTGTACCCGCTGTTCCGCACGCGTGTATCTGTTCTATACATACATGGACTCATTGAATATGTACAATGCAATCCGTGATAAGGAAATAAAATTGATTTTGAAATCAGTCGCAAATCTTTAAAATAGCCGTTTAAAATGAGATGTAAACAAACATAAATTCAGCGCATACGCAAAGCACAGCTCCTTCTATTTCGCGCATGCGCGGATGAAACGCAAAGCACAGATCCTTGTGTTTTATGCATGCGCGGATTGAGGATGGTATTTTACGCATGCGCGGATCGAGGTTGGATTGGATTTAAGTATTTAACTTCCTTTTTGATTTCTAAAAGCATCGATAAATGCCCTACAGAATGGTACAAGTATCTCCAATAAACATTTTGTATTTCTCGACTTATAAATATTCACACATACAGACACTTTAAGGGGAGATTTAAACAGACATGAACTCCGCGCTTACGCAAAGCACAGATACTGCTACTTTGCACATGCGCGGATCGTTGTAGGATAATAATTATTACTCTCTGAGACTCTTTCAGGGGACTTCATTTTATACTATGCATGGATTTATATTTCATGTCAGAATATTGATTATACTGGGATTCCTATGTATTTTATCATTTCTTCAATCAAATTTTAGACAATATACTAGAATAATACTGATTTATTTACGAAAGTGACTTTTTGATTTACGAAAAATTGCGTTACTTCCAGCCAGATTATTATTGATATACTAGAATAAAACTGAAAAAAAATGTAATCATGGTCAACTTGCATTCAGTTCTGCAGAAATGATCCTAACCAAAATTATTCATTTTTAATTTTGGTGAAACCCATATTCAATTAACATTATGTCACCCATTTTTACTGATGGATGATTATAAATTGAAAAAAAACATATTACCATAGCTAGGATGTGTATACAGATATAATGAAAAAGAAAAAAAAATATTGATGCAAATTATGATATGAATTTTTACTCGTAATTTTTATTGAATTGATCTATGGAACTCTTCACATTCAGATTTCTCTTATGCAGAGTTTTGCATACATACTCAATGCGATACACATTCTCCGGTTTCAGTAGCTTTGGAACTGATCCTCATAGAATATGCAAAATTGGCATTCGTGTAGAATTTGCAATGAGTTTGCGACGATCTCTACTGGTAGGGAATTAAATCAAATACATGTAACTCTAGATTAGAGCACTGCAATTGTACCACCAGGCTTAAAATTTTATTCCAGGTTAACTTATTTTGCAGCCATATATTTCAGATTTCCTTGCTCATCCATGATTTATTTTTAAGAATAAAATTTTAAATGAAAATGAGAAGTAATATAAAATGAAAATACAGTATCAAAGTTCGATGAAACTTTAGTTTTTGTTATTTACAATTTATTCTTCAGTGTGAAAATTAAATAGTCTCTGCTGAACATTTCGAATTTTCATAATTATCTAATTTCTTTTTCTGATAAACACGAATTGGTTTCTGGTAATAAATCCTCAAGAATCACTTAAAAACCCATGACATTCAACTTGTTGCACAAATTTCTTTGTAAAGAAGTTACTGATAATTTTGTTTGTTTTCATACTATATATTAAGATTTGTATTCAAGGCGATGCACGTTTTTAGAAGCATTTGGCGTCTTTTGAAACAACCAGAGAGTATTGAGCGCTTGAGATTATTGAGATTTTTCAAAATGAATTCTGCAGTATGTTGCTCAAGCAACATTTCAAACTAAAAAGATACGATTTCTGAGTGGCAAATATGTATTCATTCCATCTGAGGAATTCTAGCTATTTAGTAAAGGACTGCTTGTTGCCTCACATGCAAGTATTTTAACTTTACAAATTGGGAAACTACTTAACTCATGATTACGTTCTTAACATATTATGCAAAATATATACTTAAATCAAATGAAAAGATTTAGATTTTTGTTATTCAAAGATTTGCCTGCTATTACACATAGGTGAGTTTGCTATTTACCATAAAATCCTGTTATGTGTGTTCATAGAAATTCTTAATATACTACTGAAAAATCAATGTTTCTGTTGAATTGTGATGTACTGATTTCGTAGTGTTTCTGCTTTTATGATTCACAAAATAGTGATTTAATTCAGTTTTTTTGCTTCGTTTCTGTCAAACTTTAGCACACATTTTTAAATTTTTTCACAACTGAATGCATGCAAAATTCGTTCTTTTTTAAATGGAGCATTATAACTTTTGAAAATTGTAATACGAACAAGATATATACATTGTTAATTTTTGATGTAAATAAATGTTTGAAGAAATAATGGTATTTATTTCTTAAATTATTTCTCTAATAGTGACAATTTATTGTTTTTAGAACTATTTCATTCAATTAAAGGTGCTTTGGCAATTTTTACTGGAAGATTACATAAATATGAATGCTAAATTGTATTTTTCGACCCCAAAATCAAAATCTTAAATTATTGTTGGTTTATTCTGGTTCATTCCATTATCTTTTTGTAATGGTACAATTTTAATTATTGAATTTTTCTTATAAAGAAATCAATCAATTATACTTTCTTTCAAGATTATACCTTGCATATTTGATCCGCACGAAGTTTTCCTCATCCTTAGAAACAATCCCTTTTCGAAGATTTTTTTAAATTACTGGATAGAAAAAAACCTTGTAAAGCTTATTTTTAATAAGCTTAATAGTAATAAAAAATAATGTGTTTGTTTCAGAATTCGCAATTTTTTTTAATGAATGCATTTAAATAAACAAGTTCACAGGTTTAAATGCAGAATTTACAGAAGTTTCAAAGGCTTATTTATCAGAGACTTGCCTAATTTCCTTGTCTTTAAATTCGTAAGATTTTTGAATTTAGAAAGTTATACTAAGTGTAAGCGTTTAACACTATTTTTAACGATATCGATTGGTTGGAATTTTGGAAGCTGTAGTATTCGTTCACACAGGACTTTCTAATTAGTCCTAGTACTAACAGAAAAACAAATATTTTCCTCATAAGAAATGATATTTAAACGACAGCTGAAATATTTACCTAGTAGCATTTAATGAAATGGGAATCATTCATTGTACAGTGAAATGATTCATTGTAAGAATTAGTCATTTGAATATAATGGATGATTCTGATAGGAAAATCACTCATAAATGCTGTGATTACTCTTAGATGAATGCAATAAATTATAAAGTGCAACTGACAGTATATCGAAATCAGTTTTCTGCTGAACATTTTTGAATGCAAAACTGCCATTATTTGGTTGGGCTTCTGATTATCAGTGTAACGGGCAAACCAATATTGAAAATGGAAGATTCAAATACTTTGTAGCAATAATTTGTTATTCGCCAATAAAATTATTGATTTCCTGCACAATGGATACAAATAAAAACTACGGTAGCAGTCAACGCACATTTATAATTCTGAAACAATGGATTTATTCTTCAATGCATAAAGTAATTAATAATTTGCAAATGTAACTTCTTTCTAAAATGAAACTGAACTATTTGTTTATATTTTCAGGAAAATTAAAAAGCAAAATTCTTTTAGTTTTTGAAATAAAAAATAAAAAATTAGCGTACTTTTGTTGCTGTATTAGTGAGACTTGAAAAAGATTCAAAATAAGTTGAATATATTGTGAAAATTGTTTCTGATTTATTTCGTAATTTTATATTAAGACTCGGAAGATTAATTTAAGGATTTATAGTTGTCCTTAAATAGCATGACATGTGAAATTTATTTCAAATCAGGCATTCATTATTATACTTAATTTTTTCACTAATAGGTAATGATAGCACACTGAAAGTTCTTGACATTTTGTCTGCAAATATCCATTACGAAGAGGAAAAATCTTCTGTTAAGCCTTAAGCTTTGTAGTTTCCTTACATTCCTGATGCTTCTTTTTCTATCTAATATTTGACAACTCCACTTTATAAATCAACAAGTTTATCTTTGATTTCGAAGGATTGAATACTGCTGGCTTTTAAGAAAAGAGTATAAAAAAGAGAAAACAAAATTAGCTTCAACATTATTTGTAAAAGGACTGAGTGATGTGCTATATGTAAAATCGCATAATATGAGCTAATATTATGACAGATAATTTTTCTCGTCTTTGCTCCTTTTACTCAAAATTCCACAAGCTAATCCGTTGTTAACCCTTTCTAAGACCATGGGAATATAATTCCACCAAATTCATCAATTTTTAATGCATTTTTTAAGGTTGGCGTAAGTACTCGCCAACTTTTCGATGAAAAAAACCCTGGATGTTCCAATTTCTTATTTGAAACCATAACGAAATGTCTTGACTTGGTAATTAATTATTAATTAATAAAATTAACTAACAAAAAATAATGTCATCTAATAAGCTAAATGAATTTCTTTTCTTAAATTAATCTCAGTACCAAAGTTATTTCATTATATCACTCCTGAAAAAAATGGGCTTATAATGGGTTAATACATATGAACGCTTACCAAAATGCTTAAAATTCTTTTAAGAATTAATACATCGCGAAGTGCCAAAAATTCCACAGAAAAAAATCACCCCATTATGAACTTTTCTGTCATAACTCAATCTTCAACATAATAAATTGGATGAAATCATACGTCTCATAATTTATGGCTCTATCTCTTGCCTCAGATACAGAGGTTATTACCGATTTCGAAGAATTGAATACTTTTGTGTTTAGAAATAGGTGCGTAGAAAAGGAAAAACAAAATTGGAATAAATAGTATTTATAATATGACTGAGTGGTGTTTTATGCGTAGAACCTCATAACGTAAGCCGAAGGATAATTTTTTCGACAATACTCGTTTTACTCAAAATTCTATAATCTGAGCCGCTGTTAATACATATGAACTCGCAACGAAATGATTAAAGTTCTTTATAGAATTAATACATCGCGAAGTGACAAAAATTCCACAGAAAAAATCCCCCATTATAAACTTTTCTGTCATAATTCAATCCTCTTGCCTCAGATACAGAGGTTATCACCGATTTCGAAGAATTGAATACTTTTGTTTTTAGAAATAGGTGCGTAGAAAAGGAATAGCAAAATTGGAATAAATAGTATTTATAATATGACTGAGTGGTGTTTTATGCGTAGAACCTCATAACGTAAGCTGAAGGATAATTTTTTCGACAATACTCCTTTTACTCAAAATTCTATAATCTGAAACTCTGTTAATACATATGAACGCGTAGTTCTTTGTAGAATTAATACATCTCGAAGTGCCAAAAATTCCACTGAAAAAATCCCCCATTATAAACTTTTCTGTCATAACTCAATCCACAACATAATAAATTGGATGAAATCATACGTCTCATAATTTATGGCTCTACCTCTTGCCTCAGATACAAAGGTCCTCAGATGCAATCCCGAGTTTATGGAAATCCCTGCTCAAAAGGGATGGTCTAAAGCGCAGTGTGGGAATAACAACATTTGATCCTTCACATCCTTCCTTCCTGTCGAGCGTGCATTCGGAAGATAAATATCCTGAGACGACGCGATATTTCATTAAGAACCATCACACCGGATTCTCTCCTCACTTGATTTTTCTCAACCGACCGCAGCGTTTTCAAACAATTCTATTCTTCAAAAGGCTCACAAAATCTTCATTTTTTCCCTCTCTTTCAGTGAAGATTACTTGTTAAATAAAAGGAAGTTAGTGTACACTGAATTGAATGAGATTATTAAGAATCTGTGTCAGATATAATAACAATTAAATCTCTTTCGTATTCTTAGGCTTTCTTATATTCAGCTGAGATTTTCATCTCTTGATGTGAATTACTTCTCATATTTTCAGATGAAATAGTATTTACTTGAAAATTTTATTTATTTTCAGAATTCAATGAAAAATCACCCATTCAGTATTACATGAAAGACTTTATTAATTGGGTGTTGATTTCTGTTAATATTATTGCGCAAAATGAAAAGTACACTCTAAACATCATGCCAGTTCTGAGACATTGTGATGCTTGTTGTTAAGTGAATATAATGTTGTTTCAAGTCGGAACGGAATCAGTTTACACTACGTCACAGTCGCATGGCATACGCATTTGCGCATGCCACCTATCATCCAACTTCAAGTTTGACTTGCGCTATGTTGTGATGTGCATTTGCCTTCGGCAAAATGGGCTATGGATTTCAAAATTCAGTTGGCACATCTTACATGGCGGGAATCACGTGGGAATTAATTAACCTTTTTTCATTAAAAAAATTAGTTATAGTTTGAATATACAGAGTCTGTCAAAAAGGTATATACACTTTAAGACATGTTATCTGCGTATTGTTTTCGAAGTTGAATTGAATTATCGTTACAATATATACCATGGTGTTTTCTCAAAAGCCAACGGTACTCTCATGACTGTAAAGCAGGCCATTCATATCTCTTCCAAAATGGAATTTTAAGAACACGGGAAGGAAAAAGCAATCATCAGTTTTAAAAACCGATGGAAATTGGCATAGCGGAATTGCAATGCTGGTATTCAAACGAACTCAAAATCCAACACTTCATGCGCCGCTTCCAATTTGGGGCCTCGATTAGAGGGTAGAGGCACATCAAAGGATATGCCTACATTGAGACCTCGCGTCGAAGGTAGAAATGAAACTCGAAATCTTCCGCGTAAGGGAAGAGGAGGGGTAGATTTTTTCGACTTTGAACCTTGTCTCAGAACAAACTTTGGAGCCTCTTTGAATGAAGTGCCTCATTTTTCGACTTGAATGGATGAAAAAAAAAACAGTCTTGGGGCCAATGGGATGGAATGGAGTACAGATGAATGCCCAGCTTAAAATGTGACTTCAGACGTATGATGGTGAGGCTCGGAACTATTTGTGATATATACAAGGGAAGATCCAGAAGGTGTCATATAGTTAGTTACATGCTCTGCTTTTTGAGCTATTGGTTTAGAACAATTTGCAATCTATCATCCAACTTGAAGTTTGACTTACGCTATGTTGTGATGTGCATTTGCCTTCGGAAAAATGGGCTATGGATCTCAAAATGGCAGATCTTACATGGCGGGTATCACGTGGGCAATAATTACCCTTATTTTATTTTTTAAAAATCAGTTATGGTTTGAATATACAGAGTCTGTGCACTTTAAGAGATGTTATATGCGCATTGTTTTCGAAGGTGAGTTGAATTATAGTTACAAAATATACCATGGCGTTTTCTCAACAGACAACGGTATTCTCATGACTGTAAAATATGACTTAAGACGTATGATGGTGAGGCTCGGAATTATTTGTGATATATACAAAGGAAGATCCGGAAGGCATCGCATAGTTAGTTACATGCTCTGCTTTTTAAGCTATTGGTTTAGAACAATTTGCAGTCTATCATCCAACTTGAAGTTTGACTTACGCTATGTTGTGATGTTCATTTGCCTTCGGCAAAATGTGCTATGGATCTCAAAATTCAGTTGGCACGTCTTACATGGCGGGTATCACGTGGGCAATAATTAACCTTATTTTATTTTAAAAAATTAGTTATGGTTTGATTATACAGAGTCTGTAAAAAAGGTATATACACTTGAAGAGATGTTATCTGCGTATTGTTTTCGAAGTTGAATTGAATTATCGTTACAATATATAACATGGTGTTTTCTCAACAGACAACGGTACTCTCATGACTGTAAAATGTGACTTAAGACGTATGATGGTGAGGTTAGTTAAATGATCTTCTTTTTCAGCTATTTGTTTAGAACAATTTGCAATGTCACCTGACAAATCTACTCAATGTGCACGTGAAACAGGATTAGCAGTGCGAGTATACGGCGCATTCTGAAAGCTGCGAAGTCGAAAGTATACCCAAAATTATTGCATGCAATAAATGAGGGCAATACGGATCGCCAAATGCTGTTCTGTAAAAGTTTTCAGTATTAGTAAAATGTATCATTCAGCATTATGGTTGTATTAAACTTATAATTTGAGTGCAGTACACACAATAAAGAATATTCTTTCGTTAAAACGTGTATACAGTATTCATAAATCTGATTTCAATATTCACATTCTTACAAGCGTTTTTCATAGGGAGCATGCATAAAATGCATTCTGGGGAAAGTTTTTGAATAAAAAAAATTTACTGATAGAATAATTCTTTGAGTCTAATTATAACAATGCTTTAATTGTAAGATTTAGAAAGTGAATCGTTGAACTTAGAGTGTTTTGATAAAACTTCAAGTCTTTTTCCAGATTTCGAATCAATACTGAAAATAAAATCATACCACTCTAACTATACCATAGAAGCGCTGAGGCCGCGGTGGCCTAGTGGTAAGGTATCGACCTCGGGACTGGAGGGCTGCAGGATCGAAACCCGATTCCTCTGTAGATCCGCCGCGTATGGGGCCCGCTGCAGGCTAAATCATACGCAGTAGCCAAACGTCCTCCCGTTGGTATGTTGCGGAAGCTTGGAGAGGGGGTGCCAGCCCAGGCGTCGTCCTCGTCATCTGACCGCGGTTCAAAATTACGAGGTCCGTTCCTAAATAGCCCTCGTGTTGCTTCAAAACGGGACGTTAATATAACCTAACCTAATCCCGGAGTGTTAAAAGAATGTATCTTTTCATGAATTGCTCTAAAAGTTTTCTGCGAATTGATAATTTAAAATATCAGTAATCTTTATATTTAAATATAACTTTAATACAAAGAATACAATATCTTAAATTTCGAAATTGATGGGATATTTAATGTTCCATCTATAAAATATTTTGACATTTTTATATATGATTAAATGTTCCAAGAATGCGTCTCTCCTGTTCAAATTCATAAACGATCAATATTTCCAAAAATATTTATCTTGAAATGCAAATCATACAAAATATTTCTTCGTTTAAATAATTTAACGACAGGTAGGAATACAATTACTGCGAATCGATGGTTTTTAATCATACTGTACTGTGTCGCAATTCAATTCCAAGAATGAATTGTGATTAGTTATTATTCCCCATAAATGCTTTCGTGGAACAATTATTTCTCCATATTTTTAATGTATCTTTTATCCAGAAATTTACTTTATTTCTCTAAGCAATTTGGAGTGAAGACATATATTAATAAAACTTTTAAATTTTTAATAGTTTATGAAGTAAAGTGACAAAAATCTTGAATGATAGACTACTACAAAGATTTTAAAATGCAGCTTTTAAGATGGGCAATTTTTAATTTATAAAGACTGAAAATGTTTATTTTCAATGTTAAAAAGAAGTTACTTTTAGAAATACATCAGTCTTTTCCTGATTGTGTCATGACATGGGCATCGAAGTTTTGGAGATGAATGAAAAGAAATAAATTTGATTTCATTCTTATAAGGTAAAAAGAAAAAAATATGTTGAACTCTGCGGAATTTGGCTAACACAAGCACAAATAAATTCTACTCTAGAAGGGATTTGTTAAAATGGTTCATGGATGATATGCTTTCAATGTCCAAGTAATATATGTGAATCCAATATAAAACTGAACATGAAGCCGTCAAAGTTTCGTTTATAATATTTTAAAATAATGTGTTCCACAAAAGAGTGATTTTATTTCATTTTTTTCTTAGTTTTCCTCAAAATTTTTCACTCATTGCATTCACACACTATAACACATTATATTTTAGCCACCGAAATGTACTATTTTACAAGTGAAATACATTCCGCTCTAGAAGAAGCTCCCATTCTACCACTGTTTGAATCACATGACTCATGGCCATAATTTATGTTCTCAATATTGTCAGGTTTACATATTTATAGGAGCAATCATTTGTTAATATGAATTCATTGTAATGTAAATTTAAAAGCCAAAATTTCTGATGCCAACTTGGAATTGTGAGTTAAATTGAAAACGACTAGTTCCCTAACATTCTGAAATTTTTTCATGATAAAGTAAACTAATTTCTCACACTACTTAAAACCAAAGAAGACAATTTTTTGCGATTTTTTTATTTTTCTAACGATTTATATAATATTAATACTTGCTAATATATTACACCAAATTTTCCTCATTTATATAAATGTTCTCATTGTTCTCGTATAAATTTTGTATCGTTATAAGGGAGAGAGTCTCGTGTTTATCGTAATAATTTTTTATACTCTAGAGCCAAAAAAGAACCTTTACTAGATAACCTAGAGCCTTTGATTTATAGAGTATGAAATATAATGATTAAACTTCGTCCATTAATCCATTGACTAATAAGCCTTTATTTAGTTTGAAAATAGTTTATAGAATTTAAATATGTTTGTTAGAAGCATTCATGCAAATGAATTTTTTCTGCTAATATGTTAAAACAATTGTTTTCCCAGTCTATTTTTCTTATAGTTTATTAAAATTCGGTGTTGGTCTAAAAGAAAACATTCAGTTTAGCTACTTTCACTAAGTGTTTTCAGTTTAGTTTAGAAATTTCAAAAATTCGTGCCTGTAAGCAAGAGCTAAACGTTATAAAATGTTAAAGCTCTTAAAAATCCAAAATATTAAAAGTAAAGAAAAAATAAAAGGATAGGTGTGTTTACGCACTCATCACTTAATGAAAACGCACGATGACTGAAGGCCTTATTTTGATTTTCCAATTTTTATAAAAATATAAATATTATATGAACTATTTATCAATATTATATGAATTATTTATCAATATATATGAATTATTTATTGATATTATATGAATTATTATACCATACATTAATATAAAATAACAAAATTATTAATTGATGGTATTTCAGAGAAATTTTCTTAAAAAATAGAGTTAACTTCTTTTTGCAAATTAACAAAACCCCTGTTTTAAAGACAAATTCTACATAAAACTTTGAAGCTATTTTTTGAATTTTGTTGCAGTAATAGTTAGGTTCCTTCTTCTTTAAACAAAAATTTTGAAATCTCCTTAAACACAGAGCGCCCAAAACAAATGTATTCAAATTAATGAGTCAAGAAACGGGACCTACACACGAAAGTTTATGTTTGCACGCAATTTTCATTGATTATTGTTGAGAGTTTCTCTAAACATCGATAACGTTAGAAATGCATTTCTAAATATGAATATTCGCATTCAAGGAACTGAGAAAGAGTGCTTCGTCCAAACAATCCTGTAATCGAAATATTTGTGAATGGCTTGATGTCCGATAATTATTTAAAGATCGCATTTTATGTCTAAAGCAAATATGTTCAAGTTAAATTTATTTAAAAACTTTTAAATTTTAATTTATTTAATTTCACATTGTAAAATTAAAATGAGATTACTGCTCAGATTGCGGGTTTTAGGAAAATTCACTATTCAAAGAATTAAAGATACTAATCCTTTAGAAATCTTTTAAGAGTCTTGTGTTGAAACATTTTAGAATAGCTGAATAAATGAATCGCGCTTCTTTTACCATTTTAGTCAATATTTTTACAAAAGTCTTTCTGTGGATGTTTGGTGTAAACAGTCCAACACGCAGGATAATGGAAAATGAAGGTTTATTCACGAATATGCAGGAAAACACGTAGCACAGGTACAGGAAACAATAGTTCTTGCACAGATTAGCAATGTAAACAGACAACAATTCGCAGGTAATAACAGCTCAGCACTTTGATATTTAGTAACACAAACAGTCCGAAAATAACTATTAACGACAATAACAGCACTTACAATAGCGCTCAGTTCACCAGATTCCTAGCTCGCACTGCAGACGAAACTCTAAAGTCGTTCCCAATGGATCAACAACCCCCTCTGATCCAAACGCGGTCCTTATATACTCTCTCCGACAGGCCGTGACGTCACATGGAGTTTTCTCCTATATTCAAGCGTATTCTCTTTCCTAATAGAGATATCGAGAAAAGGGTCGCATTTTCTGGAATCATCCATTTGTCGCCAAGTCGCCAAAATGGTCTCCAAGTTCAGGGGCCCCGGAAAGGCCGATGCCCGTCACTCCATACTTACCACTGTAAAACTCCGTCCCCAACTATAAGACTAGAGAGGCAGGAAAGTGACATTACATCTTTGCAACAATATTGTCACATCAAAGCATCGGATCGATTACTTATTGCGGGAAAACATGTTAAAAATATTCATAAAACTAAATTCAAAATAGGTACATGCAGAAATGCTTTCTTGATGAAATAGTGAGCAATTTCAACTTTTGAAATTCTTCACTGTTTATTCTACTCAAAAGATTTTGCATTTGATTATTTTTTATTTGCAATGGGTTGTCATAGGACATAGTGTGCGTAACAAAATGCAATGGGTCTACTTGAAGTTCTGAGAGCTTCTTTGTTAAAATTGTAAACCTTCCTATGCGAAACGTGTGGATGACAAGAGGAATAGAATATAAAAAAGACGTTGTAACCAGTTTTGTATTCTATAATACACACACACACACACACACACACACACACACACACACACACACAATAATAATAATAGTCAATAATAATAATACAGTCATACACACAATAATAATACTAATACTAATAATATCAATATCAATAATAATAATAATAATAATAATAATAATAATATCAATGTCAATACTACTAATACTAATACTACACACAATAATGTCACTTAATAATAATATATATATATATAGCTTTCGATTTTTTAAAACGACTATGTATATATCTTTTAATTCAGAATTTTTCCATTTTCAATGTTAGTGCTTTTTGGGGGGGGGGGCGCGACTAATTTTAACAGCAGGAAAAAAGCCCTAATTAATATCATCGGCGGACTTACCCTCCTGACGAGCGGCTAGCCTTGTTATTTTTGAAGCTTTTTGTCTTCCTTTTGTTGTATTTTCGCTTCATGTTTGTATTGATATATATATAGAGAGTATAAACCGTAAAATGAAAAAGGCAATTAAAGCACAATAACGTTTCGTCAGGGGATGAAGTTATTGTGAATTGCTATATTATGAAAAGTTTGACATTTTCTTGCAATCAGTTACGCCGTAAGGCCTAAAACACTGATTTTCATCCCTAATTTCAAACCAAAAGCAGAGAGAGCAACTTTGAATAATTAAAACCATAAGTACGATGTGATATAACATTAGAGCAAAGTAAGAACAAATTTTACGTATCAGAAGGACGGATGTTGACGCGGCAGTGTTTCTGGAGGTTCACGGTGCAGTCCGGAGTTGAAGGGGTGTAAACAGCGTATCGAGTTACAAGTTTCCAGCTCAACTTTCGCTGTTTCCAGGGAAGTGCAGATTAAATAGATAAGCGATAAGGATAGAAAGCGTAGAGAAATAGTGAAAGAAATCAGTAAAATAGGAAAAAACAGTGAAAAATGTCTTAAAGATGCGTTTTCGTGGTAAAATATCAGACCTTATCGACTTGAGTGACCCTACTGTGAAGATTATACTTCGAGTTGACATCGCTTTGATAAGCAATCTTTTACTTACATCTTAAATCCAATAAACAGAGGTTCGTAAAGTGGGGAGGGAATTTTATTAATGTTGATGCTATTTATTAAATGCATGATCTGCTTTTTGGCAGAATTAGTGTTTTTGCATATTTTGTTGATTCTTATAAGATGATTGCTAATTGTGTTTATGCAGATTTTATATGAGATATTAGAGTTCCAAAAAATAAGTTTATTAACATTAAATTTGAATTCGTTTCTCTTGTCGTGAATGACAATTTTTTAAGTCGTTTTTGTAGTCTAAGCATAAATCAAGAAAAATCGCTGGAGATTGATTGTTTGAGTTCTTCTGGGTAGATTGTAATGCTAATAGAACTGAAGTCTTGAAAATTAAAAATTATTAGATCGTCAATAAATCGGAAGTCAGAGTGGAGATTTAAAACGAAAGTCCTTTCGAAGAAATGAAGAAAGAGGTTAGCTAGTAAAGATGAGGAAATTGTTCCTTGTGGGATGCCTTGTTGGAAAATATTTCTACCGTTAAAGATAAAGTTATTGAATATGCAGTAGTTGATGAAGCCTTCCCTGAAAGTTAGGCGGATTTAAAAAGATTTTTAAGATCATAGAAATTCTCTGCACTTCCATTGCAACAGCCAAAGTTAAGCGCGGAACTTGTAACTCGATACGCTGTTTACAACCCTTCAACGCCGGTCTGCACCGTGACCCTCCGCAGACACTGCCACGTCAGCATCCGTCCTTCTGGTAAGTAAAATTTATTCTAACTTTGCTCTAATGTTATATCACATTGTACTTTTGGTTTTAATTATTCAAATCTCCTCTCTCTGTTTTTGGTTTGACATTAGGAATAAAAATCAGTATTTTAGGCCTTACGGCATAAGTGATTGCAAGAAAATGTCAAACTTTTTATATTTTACATTAATTCACAATAACTTCAACCCCTGAACAAATGTTATTGTGCTTTAATTGCGTTTTCCATTTTAGGATTTATACTCTTCACGTTACGATTTATACTCTTTCATTTTACGATTTATACTCTATCTACCACAGCGCTTTTGGAATTGCAGCTTTTAGCGCATTCATTGCGTATGTGATATATATATATATATATATATATGCCATCTGATACTATTCGCATTTTTATCTTTACTCGGATATACTTTCAATTTTTCATATCTTTCAATTTTTTCATATCTTTTCGAATTTGATATAAAAGTTAGTTATTTTATTTTATTGTGTTTCTATTATATTATGTTTAGCTTCATTTTTATATATATATTTTAAACCATTAAAACTGAAATAACATTTTCATCATATACACCTATTAAACCCTCATTTAAAATTAAATATGATAAACAATATAACCTAATATTATTCACACAATGAAATACAGAAATATAATAAGATTAAAAACTATTACTATGAAAAAGACAATCCAGATATAGAATTCCAACAATCAAATGCCAATCGACCTTAGGAATCGATTATGTCACATTATTTCGAAATTTATAGGCACCAACCTTCTGTGAGGGCCAATTGTTGGAAAAAGACCACAAATATAGGAGTAAATCTCCAAAATATTTAGAAAAGAACGAGAAAATTAACTAAATGCTTACTGATTCAAAGTCATAGCAACAAATGCCAAAAGCTAAATACGAATTACAGTTCCGCATTTATTGTGAAAATATTTTAACTAAAATAAGTTATATATATGCTATATTAAATCATCATTAATAAATTAAACTATAAATTTATATTTTTTAAAAAGTTATATTAACCTATTTTATTTTGATATTAACATTTAAATAATGATGTAATTCTTCATATTATCATTTGCAAACTATTTCTAATAATAGTGGTGCCATCTACCAATGTTAAGATGTCCTAAAATCTAACTGAATTCAAAGGATATGAATATTTCAAATTAATCAATTCTAATGTACTATTAATTTAAAGGTGTTAACAATTTTTTGTTAATATAAGCAAGCATGAAATTAATAGGAAATCCATATATCAAGGCATTTTCAATAAATGTATCGATATATGATCTCTGTTCTCTACTATCTGTGATTAAAATATTGCTTCTATGTAAATAGTTCAGGCTGATATTTCGAAATATTTGAATACTTATATTGCTATTCCAAAATCCTAGCCTATTTATATTAAACATAAAAAGTGTTTCTTTTATCAAAAATTTCCGTATTTAATTTATTATTAACTATTTTGATCTCAAGATCTAGAAAATCTGCAGAAGTAGTACCTTCATTAGTTTCAATTAAAGTTAATTACTCTGGATAAAAGTCAGTAAGTGGTGTGTATCCTTCTTCTCTTGCACAAATAATTAAATCATTAATATACCTGTTCATTATACAAGAATTGTAATTAATTTCTTTTTCATAATAATGTAAGTATAAGTTAGCAAGAGCATTACTTGCTGGTTCACCTTGTGGAATACCTTAAATTTGTTGGTATAATTTATTGCAAAGCTAATATAATTTTACTTTAATATAACTTCTATTAGTGATTTATATTTTATTAAATCAATCATTTTATTTGTGCTAAAATCTTCATAAATCTTTAATAAAATCCTCATCAAATCTTTGATATCTATACTATTGAATAAATCTTGAAAATCAAAAGTATGCACTGAGTAAACATCAATATCTTTAAGATTCTTTATAATTTCAAAGCTATTATTAATAATCACCGTATTATTCTGTTCTTTTAATTTTTTAATAATCTCTTGCAAATATTTTTGTAATAATTTACCTATTTTCTTTATATATCTATAACTACCATTCGTTACACTTCTGGATTTGATAGGGTTTATATGAAATTTTGGTGTAAGAAAAATATGGGGATAGTTAACTTTCTCACAATATTTAATCTCTTATGAGAAGCTTTAATTCTATTGTCTATTTCTTTAATACTAAAATTAGTTTCAATATATGCATCATTATTTAGAATATGTTCTTTTAGCATCTTACAATAAAAATATTTACATATGATAGCAGAATTGTTAGGTACTTTGTCAACATATACTATAACAAATTCCCTCTGCGGTTCCTCTATATGTGTTTTTATATCCTTTTATCTTGTCTCATCAGTTGTTCTAAAGTTGAATCCACACAATTCATTCAACACGCTATATTTATACTCCTCAAAAGCTTCTAAGGGCGTACTGTATTTAATAGCCATTTTTGATATGAAATTCTCTAAATCTTTTCTTAATTGTGTTTTAATATTCCCAGCACAATTAGATATAATCATTCTATGTTTAGTTCCCTTTTTCTTAAGTTCTCTTAATTGACTATTATTTACTATATTTAAGTCTCCTGTCATAACATGTCCATGCTTTTCATCTATAAAGTTGTTGTATACATTACAATTGCAGTTGTCAATATTATTACTATCTTTAATTTTATTGTAGTTAAAAATCAATCTTCCAAGTTGTTTATTGTATTCAAAAGCACGTTTGATTTTAATATTTTTTATAGGAAAAAGATCATGATGTTCATCCAAAATATCTGAAAAGTTACAATTATAATAGGTTTTATTCATAAATAGAAAAGTACAGTATACTCTGTGTCTTTATTTTTATTATTTACTCTAGACAATTTTAATCTTTTAAAGATAAATTTATAAATAACACATATAATATCCCATCCGTGAGTAAATGGTAAATTGCTATCAAATAATTCTCTAATAGCTCTAACTTCCTTTTTATTCAGTATAAACATATATCGCTTAATATTTTTGATATTAAAATCATTATCAAAGTTGGAATTCAATACAGTAAGATCTTCTTTTATTCTTGCAAAGTTTCTTATTTCTCTCTTTTTCTTAGCTGTTTTATTCTTCGAGTGTCTAAATATTACTTTTTTAGGTTCTCTATAAATATACTGTGAACTATTATTTCTAATATGCATTAAATTTTTATTAAAATAGATAATATTAAGTCCATATGGATAAATTGTATTATAATATTGCATAAAATAATTTTCCCACCATAATCTATTTTTAGTATTAGGTACTATGTATTTTCAAAATACTAATTTCTATATTTTCGAAACCATGGGAATTACAATGCCCAATCTCTATTTTGCTTTTATATATATATATATATATATAGCCATTTTGTCCTTTTTTACTGTTTTTGAGTTTTTATTTTGTGTTTATATGTTGGTTTTGATATATATATATAATTTAAATGTATGTGAAATATTAAGGTTGAGTATCGAGTTTCAGTTCTATGTAAACTTTCTAACCGAATCATTTAGTGTCTGACTCATTATCGGAGGATATTGTCACGAAACTTAATACTAGGAGAGAATCTTGATTCTTAGTGCCTTGAATGATTAGAGATTCGCTTTCTAAGTTACCCTAGAGTATGTGTAATCTGATTGTTGTTCTGACGGCATCACTTTGTATTATGTTGATGTTTGGAGAAAATGGCCGTCCTCTGCCTGTGACTTCTATTCAAATATATGAATCAGACCCTAGAAAATTACAATGAATCTTCAAAGCAAAAATAAATCGAATCAAAACAAACCACTCTCAATTTATTGCATGAACTAATTTTTTATTCAACCTTACAAACTAAGAACTTTCCTTTATTGTGTTTTCACCTATGGTACCCTTTGATAGAAATACTTTAAAAAGACTTTTCTTTCAAAAGATGATTTTAAAGTTGCTGGACACACCCGCTAAATAAATTACGTTAGTTACTTTATTTTCCGGCTATCGCAGCAAAATAATAACATTCTTACTTTTCACCACATTTGCAAGTATCTCGACTTTCGGCGATCTACTTACCTATTGTTTAGATATTATGGATAGGGAATAACATCAAGAGAAAAGCCTTTTCTCTTTGAATCGGCGGGGGTCTGTTGAAGATAGATGAGCTTTTAGCTGACAGTAGTTACAGTAAGGATTAAAGTGTTTTCTCTAATGTAAAGGCGAAGAGCTCTTTTCTAATGCTTGTGTTTCATCACCTTTTATCATCAGTATTTTCTGCCTCCAATGGATTTCATGATGCTGCTCTAATACTTAAGGGTTCTTCGGATTACCTCATACCATAAAAGAGGCTGATAGAAGCACTTAAATTATATCAAGGACAATAGGGGCTCTACGTACTTTCGGACGCGGAGAGGAAGGTATGTTTAGAAAATATCATTAATAGAAGTGCAACAAAATTTCGGAAACATTGAGGTAAACGATTTGTTTTAAGTCTTTATAATCTGATGGAGCTTGTTATACTAATTTTATTGATAATGTTTGACAACTTTAATCTGCTAGAGAACTGCCTTTATTGCTAAAATTTGCAATTTCGTTTAAGGTAAATTTTTCTGAAGTGCTTGATGCTCTTATGCAGATAAATAAAATTAAATATTCAAGTCTCAAATTTTAAAGAATGATTACAAATTGAGACCTGTGAGTGAATTTTGACTTTTGTTTCAAAACCTAGTGAAAATGTACCCCCTTTTCATCTAGAAGTGTAATTTGCAAAGATGATTCGCATTAATGAATCACAAAAGGTTGAATAACTAACAAAGAGAGTAATTAAATTTTAATATATAATATTATGTATTTTTCATATATGAGAGGAATTGTATGAAGGTAAACTTGATTTTACACATACTTTAAAAAATTATTTTGTGTTTAATAAATTGATCAACAATTTCTAACGATAAGTAAACATATATATATATATATATATATATATATATATATATATATATATACTTATCACTATTTTACACGAAGCAGTTCAAAATCATTTTATACAGCACAACCCTTTTCAAATTTAAAACGCTAAGGTTCCTGTTGAATCAATGATAAAAGAATATTATGAACTCGTAATCGTCAGAGTAATCTCAGTAGTATCTCTGTCATATATAATCCATATATAACTAATCCATTTGTTCTTTGTTTAGAGACCATTCTTTATTTACCGAATTAACTTACCAGCAACTTTTCAATTTTATTTTCGCATCATTAGATACGTTTTAATGCAGAATAACCCCAGGAAAGATGAAAAACTTTTTAATTAAATAAAATAATTTAATTAATTTGATTAATAATTAATAATTTAAAAAATAATTTTTGACTACATCTTCTAGCTCTCGGAACTACAGTCCTCGTGTTCATGTGAATACTGTCAGGAAAAACAGTCAAATTATAAAGATATAAGCGTGATAGTAGTACTTTTAAGTACTGTAGGGAAATAAAGGGTTAAACTATATAATGGCTGAAACTTATATTATGTCTTTCTTAGATATAATTTGTAATTAAGCCTTATTTATGATGCTTAAATTTTAAAAATACAGTTTCGTTTCTTTCAAAAAACTACCTTTCTTTTAATTAAACTTCTTCTTCCTTTTAAACTTCTTTGTTTTAATTTTTTATAGCGTAAGAAAGAAATATTGACTCCTAGTTTTCACGTACTTACTCATTAAGTGTAAGCAGAACAAACAATTTTTACTGAACTTGTATAGCGCTTTTCTGTTGATGCTTGCATGATTTAATGGAAGTCAACCGAATTTATTTCTCCGACAAAATGTTCTAACAATATTTTTTGTTCAACCTGTGATTTCCTCTAATAAAGTATACGCTCTTTGATAGCAAGGTTCTGCTATGTCTTTCTTGTCTCCCAGTGAGATTTCGATTATATATTATCTTCCGTGAGAAACAAAAGACAAGACATAAAGAAGGATTTTGATTTGTAACTAACAGAAGCAGCCTGTAAATGGGAGTTAGGGAACAGCTCATGGAGAAACCTCATTACAAGAAGTAGTGCAGTTTCAAATCCTACCACCATTGGAAAGGAGCACGAGTTAACCATGGCTTACAAGCAATCGTCACCAAATCACATCTCTAGCTTGCTCTCTTTGTCCATTTCTTTTTCCAATTTGTCCAACTCACATTCGGAAGTTCGGACAATGGTTTAGTCATTTTTCCTCGTAATAGCAAACATGTTTTCTCTTGTCTTTATTTTGTTTTCGAATGCTATCGTATTTCTGATTGCTAGGCTTGAAAATACACGAAAGTTAAGAGTTTCCTAAAATGAGAACCAGCTGTCAGCTTTTTCTAAAGCTCTGCTAGGGGAGTTCCGATAATGAGACACATTTTTTTAGATAAAAACAAGACGTCGGTTCGTTTTATAAGAAATCGTAAGAATTCTCTACCTTAATGATAAGCGCATTCAAAACGCTCAGGAACCTCAACTGTACCATTAATTGTTGTCTCAGTAAATGGTAAAACAGAAATCAGCAAAGAAATGTACGTGTATGTAATCAAGGAAAAGAAATGAAAATAATCTGTTCTTAAACTCCAGTTTCGCTTTATTTCTCGCGATGGAGGTATATTAAATTTCACGCTTTGGCATATTTATTACTAAAAGAATATTTTAATCGCTTTCACGCACCCACAGAAAATCATGACGGCGTCTTGTTGGCGCCATACTTTTCCCTAAAACACTTACGTAATTTACTAAAAATAGCTAATATTCCCTTCACTTTGATCGCTTGTCTATATGGTAAATCCCTATCTGAGAAAATACAGGGATTTTCTGTTCGCTTTTGACTTTCGCTTTATATATATATATATATATAAACATAACATAAGCGAAACATAATATAATATAAAAACTATAAAATAAAATAAACTTTCATATCAAATTCGAAAAGATATTTTATTTTTTAATTGCGTTTTTCATATATATACATATATATATATATATATATATATATATATATATATTGAATTAAGAAGAAAAATTTGCTTAAAAGGGATGGAGATGAAACTGGATTATTTTTTTCACGAAACCATGATTTGTCGGCCGCATAGTAGCTATATGATTGTATAACACGGGGGAGGGGGGAGCTAAAATGCCTCATTAAATTTCGGCAGTTGGGCAAAAGGCCGCACGAGCAAAATCTTAAAGTTTATTGTTCAGTAATTTTTACAAAGACTATTATATTACTTCAAAGCAAATTGTAAATAACTGGTAGGCCGCATAAGAAAGTCAAGAAGGTCGCAGGTTTCCCATCCCTGGTATAACATAACATAACACCATGCCCCTGCAACTATAACCTTAAGGTTATTTAAGCAGTGTCACGGACATGACATTGCCCTGGTGTAACAGAACACCAACAAAAATGGCACCAGTCTGACACCTTCGCTCCTGTATAAAGAACTACGCACTGAACATATGTAAACCATCAGTCTGATCAATGTCTTCCGCATTTATGTACAAATATAGAACCATACAGTGATTTCAATTGTTTATACTATGCTACCAATAAATTATGATCTCAGGAAAAAAAGATACAAAATCAGGGTTCATTTCCATCTTTTCTATGCAAGCATCCTCTTTCCATCTTAATTCATTTGTAAATAATTGATTTTTAAATTTCGCCGGATTTCTAATTCACACTGTGTAAGATTTTCGCAAGGTAGAAAGCTCATTTAAGCTCCAAATGTGTCTTCATATTGAAACAATAGAAAAAAATTGTGACACAAATAAATTAAGTATGCATTAATTATCCAGAAGTTCTGTAAATCATTAAGAATATTATTGAAAATGTTAAATATCTTTATCGAAAGGTTTTTCTTTCTCAATGAAGTAAAGAAATTAAATATCCAAATAATTTAAGGAGCAAAACAATTTTAAATGGATGTTAAACTAAACATATTTCTTTGTTAAGTTACGTACTTAAGAAATGCCTATCAGTTATTAGTAGTAAACATTTTTAAATCCCCTGGTTTGTATTCTTTTGAAATAAATGAAATATTTTCTGAGGTAGAGTTATATTGCAATTTAAATGTTATTGAAGCAGATTGAGCAAAAACAAAAAGAAGCAGAGATTCTAAAAAAATAATTTAACTAATAATCCTTTGCTTCTGAACAAACAACAACCAACAGTTGTGCTTTTCTTCTCACTATTAAAAATCGGTGCAATATATTGAAGATGAGTTTGCTTGAGCGGCGTCTTATGAATGATCTCGCCTATGAAATATTTTGAGCATTATGATTTATTTGCGTTAACACGCACACTTTATTAATAAATGTTCCTCACGAAATTAAGGTGAGCTAATGATATTTCAAACGTAAATGATTACCCTTAAATCATGAAAAATCTGTATCAATACATTAGAATTACCGTGGGACACCATATGAGTTTCCCTGTAGCATCGAAATATTCGTCTGATTGCGAATCCAAGATCTTGAGAATTCGAGCCAAGGCATTTGGCATAAATGATTTGCTTTGCAATAATTTTACTCTTTGACGTCTACCTCATTGCATAGAGATTAATGGCGCAATGGCCTGTCAAAGCTCAGCATATTTTGGCATTCGCTCCATGAAGAATAAATATTTCGAAACGCGTTTCAGCTTTAAAATTTCCGATTTGGAAATTACGGCAGGATAATTTCTGAAACTGAATTCAACGTTGGAAATCCGTTCTTGCGAGCGACCTTCTCAAATATTACACAATTTGAAACTAATTTGGAGAATTCGCCGGTGCATGCTCAGAAATAGTACCATGTCATTTTGCAACCAGGCGTGCCTCTTAATAGTACGCCGTGATTAATAGTTTATATTAGAAGAGGGGTGAGAGTTTCGGACTTATATTAATTACTGTATCTTCGATGGTAATTTCTGGCTACCGTGCTCCATGCGCTAATGAACACAAAAGCAGGCCTCTCATTCATGTTAAAAGAGACTTAATTATTAATAGAAATTGTATTCAAAACGTAATAAAGCGGTATCCTCGCGTGTGAGCAACCAGATATTACAACTTCATTCATAAAAATTGAACAAGTTTCTCTTTTCAAAATAGCTCCCATTGTTCATTTAATTATTTGTTGCTTCTCGTAGACTAAGATAATAGACGGATGTTAGTTAAATTTAATCAGAACACACTCGAACATTCCACATTACGATGCAAGCCAAAGGAACATCAAATTCTCCATTTCAGGATGGACTATTATGAAAATCAAGTCCGTTTCATATTCGGCTGTGTAGCAACACTTCTTTTACGCTTTTCTGTTCCGCAAAGTTCTCTTTTTATACACGTTTCATATTCGGCTGTGTAGCAATGCTTCTTTT